>CAUYQG010231775.1:0-44090 GCA_963574415.1 Tarsius wallacei | reverse complement strand
ACGTATGTTTATCGCAGCATTGTTCACAATAGCAAGAACCTGGAAGCAACCATGCTGTCCATCAAAAGAGGACTGGATTAAAAAAATGTGGTACATATACACAATGGAATACTACACAGCCATAAAAAAGAACAAAATCATAAATTTTGCAGCAACCTGGATGGAACTAGAGTCTATAATACTGAGTGACCTCTCACAGAAACAAAGAACTGAGTATCACATGTTCTCACTCATATAATAGACCTTGATATCCAACGTATTACCAAAAGAAAATGACTGACAGTGGTGGGAAACTATGGGGGAGGGAAGGGGTAGGGTGATGGGATTAATGGCAGTAAATATCTGCCTGGGGATGGGGAGACACCTCTAATCAACAAGGGTGCCTGAACGAAGCATATTTGTATATCTAACCCTTAACTGTATCCCACAATATCATAATAAAAAATATTGAATAAAAAAAATTCAGAAATAAAAAGTAAAAAATAATAATAATAATAATAATGCAGCATTGACCGAATGATCTGTGTTCTGAAGCAATGAGATCAAGAGCAAGGTGCTAGGGAGGCTTCCTAAGGGAGATCGATTTTTAGTTGTGAGTGGACGTGCATGATTGACGTGGTGGCAAAGAAAGAAGAAAGAGGCTGTGAGGGGCACTAAGCACAGGTCAGTGGTGAGACCCAGTGCATTGTGGGCACAGTACAAAGTGACTGACTTTGTGCAGTAGCAGCCGAGCTGAGAACATGGTGCTGAACTCACGTACACACGTTTACTCCTTAGAGGGGCAGCCACATGAATATTTGCTCTCAAAGACAAGGATTACATGTTAGTGTCTTTGAATCCTTTGGTTCCAGATGATTGATTAAAGTAGTCATTCATTATTTTGGAGTACTCATGGGGTGAGTGGCCTGGAAAAGTAATATTCTTTCTTCTCTGTATGGAAAACTCATGGGTGAAAATGGCCCATGAAAATGAACTTTGGGTCTAAAGTTAGACCACGCTGCTCCTCTGGGATCTGCTGTGGACTCATTTTACCAGGTGCACCAGATGGCAGCCAGTGGGCGAGATGAAGGAGACCAGGAGTATCGCCAAAGTTCTTGTGCTCTTATCAAAGTTCTATGTTCTTATCAGAACATAGGACACCAGTGACATTGCCAGTGTTCTTATAATGTTTGATCAAGAAGGAACTGAATTCTCCCACCCTTACCAGGCACCAAACTCCCATTGACCTTGCCCAAACGAACACAGGAAAGTTCTAGTTTCCTTTGGACATGTGTGGAGAAGCCTGTTGCTGAGCTCTGGTTTGACTTCCCACTGGAATCTGCTGTTTCTCATGGAACTTACAAAACGTCTTTTACTCTAGGAGTTCTAAGCAAAACAAAAATAACAAGGAACAGGAACAACAAAACCTAGTTACTACCAGCAACGTTAAAGGTAGTTATAAGTAAGTGACAAATATTTAAGTGAGTCAGCATAAACCAATTTAGTCGGAGTTTGCTTGAGTGGAGGAAAAAAATAAAAATTACTGGAAATCTGTATGAGAATATTTATTAAAATGATCTGATGGTGGGACTCACAAAAGACTGCTTATATGTCAATATTTTCACATAAAAACATTTAAAGTACATAAAAATATGCTATATAAATTTAACAGAGAGACATAACGTTTCAATGGATATAATCAAAACAAACAAAAAAGAATTACAACAAAATGAACATGTTCATTGAATGTGTGTGTATAGGCAATGAATATAGAAAAATGCGTTGATACCTATTTCATTTTATACTTCTGTAACCATAATTAACAAAAAGTTATGGGTAAATAGTGATTCCCAAAATTAAAACATTCTTTGCTTAGTTTGGACAAATGCCATGGATATTTTTATGAGCCCTCTATTGCATTTAACAAACTTGTATACTGAAAGAATTCCTGTATGGCAAGTAAGTTCCTAATCTAATAGCCTGACTCTGACAGATAACCACTCTGAAAAACAAAAAGAAAGGGATTTAAACTACCAGGAGCTTCACCCTAAGGGCAATCATGGTGTTGGCAGGAAGAGTTAAAGCTTCAATAGGAAGTCTGCACCTCTCTGGTGGGAGGATTTAGGGGAAGGAATTTAGGGCAGTTCAAGTCACTGGAAAGTGATGGGAAACCCCAGAAGGGAGAAAACCAGAGAGGGGACACTGAATTCTGTGTATGAACAGTGCCCAAGACTCTGGCTGACCACTGAGCTGCAAGCAGAGCCACCGCCTGGGCAGGCAAAGTCTGCATTTTGAGGATAACCAAGTTAAGTTCTTTCTGAGGAAAACAAGCAAACACTCTCTGGAGAAATAAAGAAGAATTGATTGTCTCTGCAACACAGTCTCAACATGTCTCAGACTTAATCCAAAGTCACTTGACTTATGAAGAGCCAGGACAATGTGACCCATTCCTAAGGGAAAGGACAATCAACAGATGTCAACTCCGAGGTAATGTAGGCACTGGAATTTTCAGAAAAGAACGTGAAATTGGCTATTACAACTATGCTTAATCAGGTAAAGGGATACATGTTTCATTTATTTTCATCTCACATGGTTACTTTTTTGTGGTAAAATACCTAGAACTTACTCTCTTAGTAAACTGGCAGTATACGGTATACTATCATTAACTATAGTCTTTATGTTGTACATTACATCTCTAGGCTTATTCATCCTACATAACTGAGACTTTGTACCCTTTGATCTCTATCTTTCCATTTACCCCTCTCCCCACCCCACATGTCCCTTGTAACCACCTTTTTATTCTGTTTCTATGAACTCAAGAGTTTTAAAAAGTTGTTTGTTTTAGGGTTTTTTTTGTTTGTTTCTTTGGCTTTATTTTTTAAGTTTCCACATATAAGTGAGATCATGCAATATTTTTCTTTCTGTGTCTGGCTCATTTCACTTAGCATAAATAGAAAAAAACAATTGTAAAATTCTTATAGAACCACAAAAGACCCTAAATAGCCAAAACAATCATGGGAAAGAAAAACAAAGTTGGAGGTGCCACACTTACTGATTTCAAAGTATGTTACAAACAGCATGGTAAGAACATAAAATAGAACATGTAGAATGGAAGGAACAGAATAGAGAGCCCAGAAATAATCCCACACACATGCAGTCAAATAATATGCAGCAAGTTCACCAGGAGGACACAATGGGGAAAGAATAATTTTTTTCAACAAAAGCTGCTGGGAAAACTGAATATCCACATTCTAAAGAACAAAACCTGACCCTTATCTTACATTATACACAAAAATCAACTCTAAATAGATTAAAGACCTAAGTGTAAGACCTGGAACCATAACACTCCTCAAAGAAAACACAGGAAAAAAAGCTCCTTGATGATGGCCTTGGCAAGGATTTTTTTTTTTTTTTTTTGGTATCTCACCAAAAGTACAGACAGCAAATACAAAAACAAGCAAGTGGGCCTATATCAAACTAAAATATGCCTTTAATAAATTAAAAAAAACAGGCAATCTTAGTAGAGAAGTGGAACATTTTGCTATGCTTTCTTAAAAGTGGGGGAAAGAAGTAAAGTGACCACAAGTCTGCAAAACGTGCCTCATCCGGGATGTGCCATGGCGATGTTTCAGGCACGTGGCCGCCATCTGTCATGGATGGCTGAGTCAGAAAGAGATGAGAACGACTGTCTTAAACAGTAAGGAAACGCTGACTGTTCTTTTCACTGATTGTTGTGTTTTGTTCTCAGAAGGAGATTATTACCTTCAGGGCTGTGACTTAAAACAAACATTAAAAGATGTATAGACGCTTGAAAATAGTATTGTTGTTACATAA
Organism: Tarsius wallacei; assembly: GCA_963574415.1. Taxonomy (NCBI): domain Eukaryota; kingdom Metazoa; phylum Chordata; class Mammalia; order Primates; family Tarsiidae; genus Tarsius; species Tarsius wallacei. The sequence continues at coordinate 40,277 of CAUYQG010231775.1, read as the reverse complement.
AGCACTGTAACATTGATAAGAAATATGGGAAAATATCAAAAGGCAAATGGACAAAAGACATGGGCATACAATTCCTAAAAGAAAAATGTTGTTAGTTAAGTAGATGTCTACAAAATGCCAATCTCACTGCTATTCAAGAAAATACAAGCTGAAATAATGATATTGCTTCTTGCAAATTAAATGGGAAAAACTTCAATGACAACATTCAGTTCTAATTGAGGTAATAAGAAAATTTTTTATTCATATATACAAAACTCTATCTAAAACAGTTCAAATGATTTGGAAAGTAGTTGAATATGTATCAAGAGCTATGAAAGAATTTATATCATTAAACCTGGTAACACCAATTTGGCAAATTTAGGAACTAATTCTAAACATTAAAAAGCTACATAAATGAAGTTGATCATCACCAAGCAATATAATAGCAAAAAGATTTTTAAGAGCATTGCTGAGAAAAATATCTAATAATATAGAAATTGTTAAGTAAATTAGGGTACACTCAGAGGATGGCTCATCCTACAGTTATTAAAATGTTATGACTGTGAAGACTGTAGAGAAAAATTAACAAACATTATAATATCAATGAAGTAAACAATGAACAATAGCATTTGTATATTATAATAACAATTCTTTAAAAGATGCATTTGAAAAATAAACCAAAATAAGATAGTAATTGTGTGAGGGAGATGGGGTAATGAATGATTTTTTTCCCCTGTAAGTTTAAACCATTCCTTGTGCTTAAAAGTATAATTAAAAAAAAGATTTATTCTATTTTTTTTTTTTAGAGAAAGAGTCTTGCTCTGTCGTTCGGACTAAGGCCCAGTGGTGTGATCATAGCTCACTGTAGCCTCAAACCCCTGGGCTCAAGTGCTCTTCCTGCCTTGGCCTCTCGTGTAGCTGGGATGACAGGATGTGCCACCATACCTGACTAATTTTTGCATTTTTATTTTTTTTTTGGCAGAGACAGGATCTTGCTATCTGCCCAGGCTAATCTCAAACTCCTGGCCTCAAACAATCCTCCAGCCTCAGCCTCCAAATTGTTAAGAGTATGTTTTCTAGAGCAGTCGATTCAAGGGTTTATAAAGCCTGGGACTGGAGCAGAAGTAGTGAGACAAGCATGGACTGAAAGGAGAGGGTCATATGGCTGGTCTTTGACACCTTCGTTAAGTGTGGCCTGTGGGAGAGGAAGGTGTCAAAGATCTTCAGAGACTTCATTCTTAAGTGACTGGGAGGAGTCATTCCATGATCCAAACTGAGGAACATACAAGGCCAGCAAGCAAAGGGAAGAGTGTGGGTCCTCTCCCACACATGCTCAGTTGGATGGGCCAGAGGAAACGGGAGAAGTCAAAGCAACCAGGGGTGATGCTTGTTCCCATAGAAGTGAGCTGCAGAACTCCTAGAACAAGATGAAGTTCCCAAGGAAGAGTGAAGAGAAAGAGGCAAAGGACAGAATCTCGGGAAACACTTCTGCTAGGGGCAAAAATAACAGCAAGGAGGGACAGTGGAACAAGAACAAGTTTCCCAACACTTGAAGAAGTGGGTGCAAGTCCCAGCACCATCACTCAGACAAGTGCAGTAGTGGGTCACACTAGTGGTCTCGAACAGACAGTGCTTTCCCTCCACTTGAACCTGGTCTAGGCCTGTGAGTTGCTCTGAGCATTAGCATGCAGAGGAAGCGCCGCTGTGCTGCTTGGACTCAACCCCCGAGAAAGCTTCTGCTCTTTGGGGAGTGCTGAGCTGCCTCGTAGGAAACCCAGTTACCCTCCTGGATAGCCCATAGAGACAGGGAGGGGCCCTGAGACTCTGTGGAGAGAGTGAGAGACCCGGTCCTCCCAGGGTCCCTGAGGAGTCCAGCCTTTTAGCTGCCCCCAGCCAGGTGCCAGACGTGAGAGTGAGCCCTCTAAGACATTACAACCCCAGCTACCATCTGATGCAGCGTCACGATGACTCCCAAGTGAGACCAGCAAGAGAACTGTCCAGCTGAGCCCCAGTCCACTCACGTGATAACCAGAAATAACACACTGGCTGTTGTTTCCAACAACTGAGTTTAGTGTGTGTGTGTGTGTGTGTGTGTGTGTGTGTGTGTGTGTGTGTCCGCGCGTGTGCGTGTACATGTGTGTTTTAGAATGCAGCACTAGATCACTGAAACCCCCAAGTTAATTAACTTACTCTACCCTCAGCTTCCTGGCCCACAAAACTGAGTCATAATTATATTGTCCTGAAAATAGATTTGTCATGTTGATCAAATAAAATACTGTGTTTGATGTTTCTGGAACTTTTCCACCAAAACACTCTGGTGACAAAAAACACTCTGGAGGGTGTGGCTGAAAGCATCCTGCTCAATCCATGCCTTTCTTGGTGGGCGTGTGATAAACATCATAGCCCGTTTTGCATTCTCCATAGTGTCCTTGCCGTTGTTTTAACACATATTTTCTCCAGTTAGAAGCACCCTGGCTATCCCGTGTCTTCACATTCCCCCTGCAGTGTCTAAGGGAGACTTGAAGCTATGAATACCCAGTTGGAAAGATGTAGGTCCATGTAATTTATAGATGCACAACAAAGGAGAATCTTGGAAAGAGGAGACATACAAGGAGTGGCCAAGAGAGACAGAAGAGATCCAAGACATTACTAAGACTTGGAAACTAAGGGAGGTTCATTTAACAACCAAATGTTGAACAAAAGCCATTGCGCTTGGTGACTGGTAAACCACTGATGTTCAAGGTGATGATTTCTTTAGTGAGAAGGCAGGAGCCACAGGTAGAATAAAAGTGGACAGACTGGGGTCTTTGAGGACATGGGGAGGGCAACTGATGAGAGGATATAACTTCAGGAAGAAGTGGGGACATAGAGAAGGAGTTTGTTCTCTTAAGTTTTGTGTTAGAACAGAAGAATGCTGCACATGTTTTTAAAGATGGAGAGAGGAGCAATAAAGAGAGAACTTAAAGGATACAAGAGAGAGGGCTGGTGAAAAAGGAAGAAAGATTCAAGAAGGGTTGGAAGGCTTAGGATGTTTCATACTAGTAGAGGAGATAGCCTCAGATAGGAGATGAAAGAACCATCTCTGCAATGGGAGAGAAGGAGCAAAGGGTGGGAGAAGATACAGAGACATTCTGAAGCAGAAGGAAGAGGAGGAAAAGTTCATGCCCTGCTGTGGCAGTTCATTAGGACAGCAGGTCACCTACAGAGAAGGCAAGGTTGGAGGCTTGACAAGAGTGGAAAGATTTAATATGCCCGAGGAGTGATAGAAGAATTGGCTGGAGGCAAATAAAAACCCAAGCAGCAGTGAGAGCCTGGCTTAGGATAAAGAATATAAATTTATTGTGGCATCACTTGTTGACCTCATTCAATGACTTTCTAGGATATTGAGAGAGAGAGAGAAAGACAGAGAGAGAGACAGACAGACAGACAGAGAGAGAGGGAAGAGAGAGAAGAGAGAAAGAATTAAGATAGATATATTGGGAGAAATGGGTGTTTTTCAACAGTAGAATTGAAAAGACAGGTAAATCAGGAGAAAGTATCAGAGAGGGGTCATGCTACTAGAAAAGCATTGACCAAACCAGGTGGAGTGTGTGATTCAGGCTAAAAGTGTGTCGGTATACTACGGGCATGAGACAGGGTTGAGGGTTGGGACATGATGAATGTTGGGAACACTCTCAATAAGAATGAGGGAATAGAAAATGTTAAACATAGAGGCATTTCGCACTTACAGATCTTAAAATTAGAACAATTACCCATAATGCTGTGTTCCAAATGTAGTTATAATTTCAAATGGCTAAAGATTATAGTGAATGGTTTGAGACAAGCAAGACGAGTCAGTTTGCAGAGTCTTGTGGATGGTATGATTGTCAGTTTTATGTGCCAGCTTGATTTGGCTACAGTCCTCAGTTGTTCAAACATTAACATGCTGGTCTATGCTCATGGGGCACATTAACATGAAAATATGGATTAAAATCCATAATCAGCTGAATTTGAGTGGGTGAGATTATCCCAGATAATCTGGTGGGCCGGATTCAATCAGTTGAAAGGCCTTTTGAGCAGAGCTGATGATTCCTTGAAGAGAAAGACATTCTATTTGTAGACTGAACCTTCAGCCAGTACCTGAGAATTCCAGACTGCCCTTCCTGATGATCTGCTGTAAGGATTTTGGATCTGTCTAGCCAGCAGTCTCTTCCAGTGAATTGCATAAGTAGTCTCTTCCAATGAATCTCTTAATATATTATCACCTAGTGTTTTTTTTCTCTGGTTGAATCCTGACTGATACAGAAGGGATGAGCTAAGAGAAAAGACTGTAGGTGTCTACCCTGTCCTGCTAGTGTTATAATTTTGGCTCTTCTTTGTAATAGAAAGGTGAGAAGATGGTTGTACTTTAGGTTTGAGATGGAAGGAATAAACATGGATGGATGGATAAATGAACTGATGGATGGATGGACGAGTGCATTGATGAATGGGTAAAAAAGAAGGAACCAGGTATGCTAAATTTACCCAGTCACAGAGCCTAAATCATCAGAGAAGTCTTGTGACTCTAAGGACAGCATATTGTCTATTGCTGGGTCTGGATACCCCTCTTGGTACCTACTCAGAGAGAGAATGATTGGCAGGAACTGAAAGAGCTTTTCTGCTAAAACTATAACTATTGGGATATCAGAGAGCATGGCTTTAGCAAGAAGTACTGAGGTGGGAGGGGAGATTTCCACCTCACTTTGCCGCAAACCACCAAACAGTTGTGGCATCTGGAGGGTCAGGGAGCTGGTGGTGGTATGGTGGGGTCTCAGCTTTGGGCAGAGCCTGTGCCGTGCTCAGCTTGTTTGCAACTACACAGCAGGGATTCCCTGGGACTGCCAGAGGTGCTGGTGGTCTCACACATGAGGCATTGCTGTTTCAACACCCCAGCTCTATCCATAGGCTCTAAGGAAAGTCGAGTCACATGAGGACTCAGAGGACCCATCGCTTCCACCTGGTAATGAATTCTTCTGCCAAGTAAAGCCTAGAGTCAGAAGTATTGCCCATCATTCTACTTTTGCTCAAAGATTTTGTTAAACTTCTCATCCGATTTATTTGTAGGTATAGTCCAAGTAAGTACCAGCCTGCCCTGTGTATACTTTGTAAGTAGGCTTGTCCTTTTGCCCAAGGAAATTGAACCATAGCCACAATCACTTTCTTCTGCTATTGGGTTGACTATATTCTGCTAACCCTAAATGTCCCTGCAGGTACGTCTTTGTCTTCCAAGTGAGGGCCTCACTGCCTGCTGGTCTATGCTCATTGGGGGACCTGGGCTGAGTTACAATCAGGGATGGTGCATGGCTCAGTCTGTTCTTAATGGTCATCAGCCAAATTGTACAGCCCCTTTGTTCGAAGTTCTTGAAACTCTGAGTGCACAACAATGGAGTCCTTCCCTCTCTCTGGTGGATCCTAAATATCTTTATTTTTAACAGTGAAGGAGACTACATGCCTCCTGAGGGCTTCTCCTGATACACAGTCAAAATGTAGTGTTTTCTTCACTCTTTCTCCCAGGAGAGGACCTGACCAGCTTATGAATAGTAGAAAACATGCATTTGATTTCTACTTTCAATCATGTTTTGAGATTTATGGTTCCTGGTTGTATACCATTAGACAGAAGTGATGAGATCAATAAAACCTGGAATTGTCTAACAAGAGAGGCTAGTTTCTTGCCTATTATATTTGTAATAACAGAGTCCATGGGGGTAGCACTCTGGTCTCTGAAAGTCAGTGAATCAATAATGCACTTATGGCCTGGATAATAATATTCCCTGGCATTAAGTGAGTGATGCCAACCTGGGGGCAGGGAGGGAGGGGAAGAGGAGGTGCTGTGGCTGTGCCTGGAAAGCGGTCATGCTTCTCAAGCTGACATCTAAGAGGAGCATCATTCCCTGTCCTAACATATTCTCTTCTTGTGCATAAGAAATTATTCAAAGGTGGCAACAAATTTCTATATGACCTTTACAGCTGCTGGGTTGGAACGATTTTTGGCTGCTTGCTGGAAAAATAGATTATTGCCGTGATGAATTGTCAGGACTTTGGCTCCTCTTCTCATCCGCTTCAGGAACATTCTGTACCCGACATACAAGTATGTGCTACCGAAGAAATGGAATGCGAATGTGCTATAGAAACACATATGTTTTGTTGGCCACCAAAGCTCAAGGCTGTACTTACTGGTCATAACCGTTGGTGTCCAGGTCCCCAGACTCCCAGACTCTGAGAGATCTCCCCACAAGGGTAGCTCCTGGGACAGTTTTCTCTGAAACCATCTTTCCACAAGAAGATGTCAAATGATTCCCATGAAGGGTAGAGTAGAAGAAATGGTGCGAGTTCATTTGAAGAGCTCCCCAAAGAAAGCCCAGTGCCTCTCACTTCTCTGAGTGAGAATTATGAGAATTTGGGTCTCTTCTGTGTAACTTGTCCTCCTCTCGTTAGTCCAGGGACTGTTGCCTGTAGCGTCTAGGGGATCAGGGCAATGTGGAAAGCAGCTCTTTCAAGGCAAAGGCGTTAAGGTCATTGCAGATGGTGGGGTAGCAGGGCGAGAGGTCCAAGGAGGGTGACCAGAAGCTACTGAATTCCAAGCTGCTCTATAAAGCCTTGCTTCTAGACTCAACAGGCTTTAAATCTAAACAACATATTATGTTCTTGCAGTTGAAAGACTGTGATGCCTTCTTAGTTCATGTAGGAAAAAAGTCTGTCACGAATGGATCTTTTGTAAAAAGAAATTCTTCTAGAGAGGAAATTCATAACTGGCCAGTTTTCTGGGAGATTAAAAAAAAAAGTCCTGACACTGATCTTGGTTTGCAGAGAAACAAAAAATTCATCTGGGTTATTTTCAGTGGGAGTGAAAAAATTTAACCACCCCCATGACTCTCATTTATGTGAAAATGTTAAAGTTGAACAAATAAACAGTGATTTCTTTTATTATTATTTATGGGGGAGCATCTTGCCATAAGGAATCATGTTGGCTAATCTGCTTTGGCCAAATTCTCCTTAGAGACAGTGATTAATAGAAGGAATGGGTGGAAAATTAGTACACACACAGCTATTCAGAAATAGGGATAAAATGTTAATGTGGTGACCTTTAAATCTTCATTTTTCTTTATTTCTCTGACTACTAATTAATGAACATGTCAGCACTAGGAGGAATTCGCATCCAAGTCCATTCCCTGCTAAGTGGTATTTTGAGAATTTCTGGAGTTTCATCTCAGAGAAAAGCTGACCTGACCTTCCCAAGGCTCCCATCCCTGCAGCTGCACTGTGACTCTTCTCCTGAGAGCAAACATGGCCACCGTCCAGCAGCTCATTAGCATGGTTGTGCAGCCTCTGCAGTTAGCAAGGTAATTAGTTTCAGAGGTAAGTGGAGATGGGGGGAGTTCCAAGCACAGCGTGTTTATTGAGTGCTGTCCCCTGGACAACAGAACCATTGCCTGCTTGTTAAAGAGCTCTGAATGACTGCCTGCCCAGAGCTCCAGGACCCTAGGAAGAAGCCAGGTGGTAATTGGGGCCTTCCTTGAAGCAAAGGGCAAAGGTACATTGGTAATTCAGTCAATAACCTTTAGAGTGGTGCCAAGGGTTGCTTTCTGGAAAACATCACTTCCATGCAGGGAGAGCAGTAGACTGAAGGACATGCTGGGTTTAGGCTGGGAATTCCTATCATCTGGGAGGAAGAGGCCACAGCTCAGACTGAATTAAAATGAATTGGAGTTGTTAGGGAGAAAAAACTTTTGGGATTCATTTTTATAAGGGGAACTTTACATCAGCCATCTCCTTTTCATAATGAAACCACAAGGCAGTAAAATATTAAGTAGAGGTTGGATAGACATGTATGCTTCTGTCTTTAGATTTCGTCTGTAAAATGGGCATGTCATACTAACCTATCATCCAAGGCTATTATGAGGATAAAATAAATCAATTCCATTGCAGCAACATGGATGCAGCTGGAGGCCGTTATTCTAAGTGAACTACACAGCAACAGGAAACCAAGTGCCGCATGTTCTTACTTCTAAGTGAGAGCTAAACACTGGGTACTTATGGACGTAAAGACGGGAACTTCAGACACTGGGGGCTTTTAAAGAGAGGAGGTAGGCGGGGGGCACGAGTCAATACTGCCTATTGGGTACCACACTCACTATTTCAGTGACAGGTTCAACAGAAGCCTAAACCTCACCATCACACAATATTCCCATTTAATAAACCTGCACATGCACTCCTTGAATCTAAAATGTTTTTTAAAAATTAAAAATAAATATAAGAGACATAGTAAACTCCATGTAAGTATTTGAGGTCATCATCATCATTATTGCTTATTTTTAAGTGATGTACTAGATGATTTGGGAGGAGATTGGACTAAATGATCTCAAGATCCTCTTGTGACCCTTGGGTCCCATGACTCAGTGGTTTAGTGGTAGAGGTATTTGACACCACATGGATCCCTTGGGAGAGTTTTTAAGGCACACCTGTTCTTTTGAGTTCCAGTAGATATCTTTAGAACAGCAGTTATCTTTCTAATTTTTTTGTCCCACTTAGATAAATATGTATTTTCTTACTTGTTGATGCCCTGCTTTGCTTTTAAAATATTTTAGGCAACACATCTAAAGTAACTTTGAATATGCTTTGGAACATAGGTTGAATTCAACTCTCTAGACTCGCTTTTTGTTGAAGCATGGCTTTAAAGAAGGGCTTAAAATCATCATTATCTATGTTGGTGGATGGTGGTGACTAAATCTAATATTTCTAAAAGTGGTTTCTAGCCCTGAAGTCCTACCCCTCTTGATAAGCCATCCCTCCTCTCTGCTGACTACACAGATGCATCCCATTTATCTACTTCCTGAGTCCACAGGAAGCAGTAGAGGCTGCCCCAGAAAGGAGCTCCCAGGGTGAGAGTTTCGTGTTGGCTCTTTCCTACTCAGGTATAGAAGGAAGAAAAAGGAGCAATCTTCAGGCACCTTGTATTACCACTCACAGTCATTGGCCAGGATCTTTGCCAACTCCTAGGAGAGATGATATTCAAGATTCCTTGCAGATCTCACTTTGCTTTGGGTCTTACTTTGCTTTCTTCCTGATGCCTGAAATTTCCCCCCTCCAAAACAGATGATAACTTTCTCAATCTGATAAAGGGTATCTACAAAAAAACAAACTAAAATTGATATCATACTTACGAGTGGAAGTAATCAGAAACAAGACAAGGATGTTCACTCTCACCACTTCTATTCAAGATTGTCCTAAAGGTTTTAGTCAGTGCAATAAGAAAAAAAAAATGAAGACCAATTGGAGAGGAGGAAGTGTGAGAAATAAGAATGGTGATTTATTTTCATATTGGAGCCTAGCTTATCTTGGGTTCTCAAGATGGTGTCTAAATGCTTTGTGCTTCTCTTTTGCTGATTCACTTCCTGCTTCTTTGTGCTTCCTTTTCGGGGGCTTTTTACTTTGGCAGGCTTCATGTTTAAACTTTTGGTGGGATACAATCAGAATGATTCTGTAAACCAATCGACAATTAGGACATGCAAATGAAATGACTGCGTAAGATAACAAAATGGTGTCACGTAGGTGTTGTACAAGAAAGCATGTAACTTCTGCAATGTATTCCTCCAATGAGGAACCAGGAGAGGGACCTGCATTTTTGGGATAAAAGTGCTGGTTCTTCCTGCTTCTGTGTGCCTGCCCACCAGACACCCAATCTTGCAAGACCGTCATTAAAGTCTTGCTTCTGCTGCACTCCACATCTCTGTGTCCATCCTTTGATTTTTGGACAGGCGAGTTTTTTTCTCATGGAAGTAAAACTGCCTCTATTCTCAGATAACATAATTTTGGGTATAGAAAATCCTTTAAAATCTGCCAAAAAACTACTAGGACTAATAAATGAGTTTAGTAAGCTTGAAGGACAAGAGATTACTATAAAATCAATTGTATTTTTATATACTCAATGAAAAATATGAAAATAAAATTAAAGATAGAATTCCATTCAAACAGCATTAAAATAGTAAAAATTATTTGAAGCCCAACAATAAGTAGAAAATCATGAAGGGAGTCAGGGAAAACCGATTACATTACATAAAGGAAAACAATGTAAGTGCCTGAAGACTCCTCTTCAGAAAGTAAAGTGGTCAGGAGACGGTGAAATAACATCTTTAGGATACTTAAAAACAAAGAATAAAACCTATCAACTCAGAATTTCACATCCAGCAAAAATAGTCTTCAAGAATGAGTATAAACAAAAATATTTTTGGATGAAGGAAAACTAAGAAGATTGATCATTAGCAGTCCTGCACTTTAAGAAATGTTGAAGAAAGTTCTCCAAGATAAAAGGAAATGATTTTGGAGGAAAACCTGGATCTTCAGGAAGGAATGAAGAACTCTTAAGATAATAGATATATGAGCCGATATAAAAGTCTATATTCCATCTTAATTTCTTTAAAATAAAGAGATCTGGTTAAAGCAAACCATAACGTATCATGTAGGGTTTGTAATTTGTGAATATGGAACTCGTATGACAACCATAGAATAAAGCAATAGGATATGGGACTTTAAAGAAGGGATGAGTGGGCAGGGGGATAAAAACCATGCTGGTTGAGGTCACTACAGCTCATATAAAATGGCACAATAAAAACTCTAAGTACTCTGCACAGTTAAGGATATATATTGCGATCACTGCAGCAAACATTAGCAAATAATGCAAAGAGATATAGCTAAGTGTCAATCAATTAATTAAAAGGGAATTCTAAAATTTGTTAAAGTGAATCCAAAGAAGCCAAGAAAGAGAGCAGAGAAACAAAAAAACAGAGGGACATACAGGAGACAGATCATAAAATGGTAAACTAAATCCAACCACAGGAATAAATAGTTTAGATACTAATGAATTAAACACTCCAATTCAAAAACAGAGATTACTGATACAAATTTTCAAGACTTAACTATACGCAGTCTATAAAAGTTGCATTTTAAAAACAAAAACAAAGTAGGTTGAGGGTAAATGACTGAAAAATAGATATACCATGCAAATAGAAAATAGAAGGAGGCTGAAGTTACTATATTAATATCAGAAAAAGTACACTGACAGGAACATTTCCAAATCATAAAAGACTAAGTTTACCAGGAACACATAAGAATCACAAATATGCTTATGGCAAATTTCAGAGTTTCAAAATACATGATGCAAAAGTGGACAGAATTAACTGGATAAATGTCACTATTATGGCATCAGTAGCTATGGGTTTAGACTCTGTGATTCCAATTCAGGTTAGAAAACATTTATTAACGCTTACTATATATTGGCTTTAGGTAATCCCAGATAATATGACAAGGCCCACATCTTCAATGAGTTACAATCCTACTGGGACACAAGACTTGTGCTTATAATAAAATGAAAGAGAAAGAAAATGTTAGAGGTAAATATACTTGTGTAACAAATCCTCACATGTACCTCATAATTCTAAAAAAAAAAGAAAAGAAGACTTTGTCTTCCATTCCCTCCATATTGACATGTGGGACTTAACAGCCCCTTTCATGAAGGCAACAGGGATTACAAACAGAACACATGACAGGGAAGGGAGAGTGCGGATTCAGGTCTAAGACCTTGAACCAATACTAAGGCAGAGCATAATGGTAATTGTTAGTTGACTTCCCAGTCTCCTCCTGTCACTTTAAGTGGGATTTCAAATTATTTTGGTGGATGTCATTGACACCAAACCCAGATTCAGAATGAGATCTGATTGGTCATTGAATATAATCTCACTGCCATTTTCATAGCAATTGGTTTCGGGTAAATATTATTGGGTGGTAGCGGGAAGGGTGGTTTTATTTCCTGTTACCTGTGATCATGAATTGTGTCATCCTAATTACTGCTAGTAGCACTTTGCATTAGGATGAAACCTAGCAAATATATTTAAAACATCTTAGATAGTTCCCCATGCAAATAATTGCTTAACACATGTTATTTGTTGCTGTGGTTTGAATGTACGTGCCCCTCCAAAATTCATTTGTTAGAACTTAACTCCAAGGTGATGACCTTAAGAGATGGAGACTTAGGCCATAATGGTTCTGTTCTTATGGATGGGATTTGTACCCTTCCAAAGGTGAGCTCCCTTCTTTCCCCTTCAGCTCCTTTCACTATGTGAGGATGCTGCAGCAAAAGGTGCCATCTTGGAAGCAAGAAGCAGAGAGTAAGCTCTCATCAGACACCAAATCTTTTGGAGCCTTGATCTCAGACTCCAGAATGCTAAGAAATAAATTTCCATTATTTATAAACTACTAAGTCTAAGGCATTTTGTTATAGTAGCACAAGTAGGACACTTGTTTATTGTTTTTGTTGCATTGTGTGTGTGTGGGGGGTGTTTTTTTTTCTGGAAGGCAGAACAGAAAGACAAAAAAATTACCAAATTTTGGTGACATGGTTGAGCCTCTGCATAAAACCAATCTTGAAGTCCTTCCAACCTCTGGGCCTTGCATTAAATTCCTTTGCAGTTTAGTTAGTTATTAGATCTCGATGTTTTTGTGATGGCTCAAACTAATATTCAGTTCCTAACTAATATTCAGAGTCAGTGTGATTTAGCTGAGTGAAAAAGAACAGTTTTACAGGGTTGCTCCTGCACATCTGCATGGTGAATGAATTTATGCCTCCTTTAATTGTGTATACAAAATGAAATTACAGACTCGACAGGACAGGTGACTTTCCCTAATTTCCTCCTTCCTTTATCTTTTGCTAATTGGTATTGTAACAGACGCCTAACCAAACTCTCTGGCTCTGGGCTTGTCCTATCCCTTCTAATCCATCCTTTACACACCTGTCAGCACTGCCTTTAACATACAAATCTAATTATTTTTCACATGCACAGGCACGCACACACATACCCAAGCAAGTATTTCTGTGGTACCTGCTTACTGATTTCGTTCTAACTGCTGAGCGTGCCTCATGTGATCCTTAGACCGGCCTCAGCCTTCCCTTTTCAGTTTCACATCTCAAGACACTGTCTTGGGGTTCACTGGATCCCGACATGTGAAACTCTTGCAAGTCCTTGAGCCTTTGCATGTGCTATTTCCCATGGCTGCAAGGTTTTCTCTTGCTTTCTGTGCTGGGGAATGCCTCTTAATCTTTGAAGGCCCTCAACTCAAATATCCTTTGGCTAAGAGACACTCCTTGATAGCCCCTGGAAGAACACTAGGCTATTGTACAACTTATTACTGGGATTTGACACTACACAATTGTGGGAGCTAGTCAGTTGGTTAAAAAGCCAAGGGGAGATTGTTGTATCTGCCTTCAAGGCAGGCAGTTGAAAAGGGAAGATGGAAAAGAAGGAAAAACTGGGACCCTACAACTGAACGGCACCTACCTACAAGGATGGACTGAAGCCTGTGTTGGTCTTTTGCCACTTCCAAGCCTCCAACTTTGATGATGCAGGGTTTCTGCAAGAGAAGCTGGTGACCTTGTCATGATGCTGGACATGAACCTGGCCCAGGAGTCAGAGAAGCTGCAGGAGGCACCAGTGGGAGCTGGAGACAGTGAGGGCCTGGCTGTTGCACCACATCTTCACTCCCAGGTAGCCAACAGGTGAGCAACCACAGATGTAAGTGCACAACACCCCTTGCCCTGCTTCAGCCCTGCGATGTAATAGGAACTTGGCTACTTCACTTCGCCTTGAAGTTGTCTGTAAAACAGCCCTCATGTCCTATGCCAGCCTGGAACTGTGCAGGGAAGGAAATTCTCAGAAACACAGATGCTGGGCTTAACTGTGCTGACGTGTGAAATCCCACTGTAGCCCCATGTCTTCCCATTGTGAGAGGAGTAGTTCTTTGAAGCGATCTGTAGACCATTAGGGTATACATCCTTTTGAACAGAGACGGTGTCTCCTTTATATTTGTATCTAAAGCACTTAGCAAGTAGTGGGTACTTAGTCAATGTTCAATAAAGCAATTAATTTAAAAAACCATATTCTTACAGATAGCAACTTAACTCTGAGTAAAATGCATGTTTCATAAATACCATTTCTCATATGTATTTCTTAATGATTGAAAAGCTGGTGTTTGGCACATGTTTGCACAACCCGCTGAATAGCATTCTGGAAAACAGATTTCTTAACGTAAATGCTAGGATTGAATTGCAGAGGTGAATAAGTGTACTTCGTGGGTGAATTTTGGAGGGGCACTGCCTCCAAGGAAGACAGAATAAAGACTTCCTTTTGGAATATATTGCAAAGCTTTCCAAATAGGTGGCAAAGGTTAATTATTTTAAGCATTTGGAACTTGGCAATAAGTAGGATGGTGCAGGCATACTGACTAGACATATGCTACAGAATATTTGGTAAAGGTCTCTGTCTATAGTGGTTTATGCAGAAAGCTGAACATATTGCAGACTTTGTTTGTTTTTTCCTCTGGAATCATCTGCCAGCACATGAATGACCACCAAATTACATCCTCACGCTAAACTCCAAAATTCCTATTTTGGGTCTGATTTCTCAAGGCCTTCAGCCACTCATTTTTAAAGACTTATTTTTTTTTTTTAAATGAATTTTATCTCACCTACAAAAGAGTTGTGAGTGTTTCTGGAAGACGCTTTTAAAGAGCTAGGATATAATATGGACTCCATATTCTCAGACTCTATATTGTATCAAGGACGCATGTGTCTTAGGAAGGTAAAGAAAAGGGGGCTTATAGGGAATGGTGGGAACTGTTGGGATAATACTTTTGTTTTGTTGAGCACCTACTGTGTGTAAAGCATGGCTTAAGAGAGCAATGTTTTGCTAAGTGTAGCTCATTGGTAGCTTTTAAGGGTGAGATGAAAACTCATTCAAAAGAATAAGTCTTTCCCTTGGATTGTATATGCAAATGATGCCTAATTTTATAGGTTTTTGTTTTCACTCATAACTAATGGCTATTGTCTAGTAATTTAGAAAATGAATTATTAAGGCTAACTTAAACTCAATATTCATAAATTAGCACATAAAGAGAGTTGACTAAGGCATAATAGTTATTCTACTAAAATGACTTAATTATTTGGGAAAGTTCCTACTGGGCAGAGGACCCTATAGATAACTGGAATTCTTGAAAGTGTTAAGAAAGGAAGCATCCTTATCAGTGCAGAATGAGTTTTGCTTTGAATGGTTGCAGTTTTTCATTGCTGTTCTATCATTAATCAACTTGTATTGTAGCTCTTCTGTTAAAAGCTTATTTTGTGTGTATGTAGTACCACAGTTAGATTTTTTGGATTTCGGTTTTGTTCTTTTGATCATCCAGTTCTTTCTCCAGTGAAGAGAGGGAATAGGCGTTTTGCACAGTTTTATACCTTGAGTTAGAGGGTCTCACTCAAATAAGTTAGTTGTTGGTATAGAGAGACTATAACATTACAGCATAATCAGAGGACAGAGAGCCAGAGACTCAGTACTGTTGGAGATCAGTTTATTTCTATGGTAATCATCTGTGTTGATGCTTTTCCATCTAGTAATTATCTTTAAGACCAATGTTGGTAATAAAATAGTTTCCCGGGTGAGATGGTGTTCAGGTATCTGCACTCCTGCTCCAGGGGAAGCAAGGAACAGACTGGCCTTCACACCAGAAGAGAGAGTTGAATGAATAAATGCTCTGTCACGCCTTGCTGCTTAAATATTTTATAACTTTTAAGCTCTATTAAAGAAGTGATGTCAAGAGTCTTTAGTGGAGATAGCTTCTAGCAGTGGCTTTTTATTAAGAAAGATGACACCAGTCATATAACTGATGATGGAGTGAAGGAAGATATTACCTCTCTGAAGATGGGCTTATTATCTAAGGCTCTGGAATGGTTGACCGGTGCTAGAAATGGTTGCGCAGAAGAAAGCGGGAGGATTTACAGGCACTACTTGACCAAAATGTTTGCATCTGGGTTTCCTTAGTGGAGAGACACTGACATAGAAAATGATCTGAGACTAGCACAGTTTTTATTTTGGGAAATGCCAGTCCTTGCCATGTCTGAAAAAGATCTACTACTCACGAAAAAAAAAAAAGTGCATTCTGTTCCCTCTCTTTCCAACTATCTTACGTGCTGTCTGATGGAAAGAAATATCATGTTTCTCAGTCTCCTTTCTAGAATCTCATTCCCTGACTTGCATTCAGTGGGCGTAGGACTGACTTATCCATCAGCATAGGAAGGCATGCTGCCAGGGCTCATAAGACTTTTGGGGAACCACTAAGTTGTTTTCATTTCTTTTAAAATCAGAAGAACAAAAAGAACTTTTAGATTAAAGAAAATTTTTTTACATAATGTTAATATATTTATCTTTATACTAATTCGGTTGTTAGATGTACTTTTTTTTTTTTTTTGAAACAGTGTCTCACTTTACTGCCTGGGCTGGAGTGTACAGGCACAATCATGACTCACTGGAGCCTTGACCTCCTGGACTCAGGTGATCCTTCTGCCTCAGCCTCCCACATAGTGGGAATTACAGGCATGTGCCACGACACCTGGCTTAAAAAAAAAATCTGTAGAGATGAAGTCTTACTGTGTTGCTCAGGCTGGTCTCGAACTCCTAGGCTCAAGCAGTTCTCCTGCCTCAGCCTCCAAAATGCTGGGATTACAGGCATGAGCCACCACACCTGGCTAAACGTAGTTTTTCATTTTTTTTATAGAGGAAGGAACCCACAAAGACAGAGAGGTGCCTGGGGCACATGGATGTTACAAGGTAGTCCTAAAGGCTTATTGATTGATTAGAAGTAATGCTTGGATGCTTCTGTGTGTCTCTGTGAGGACTCAGTGTTGTTCATGCCAGCATACCCTGCAGGAAATTTCATGTAGCAGACTAAGAACACTGCACAGTGAGTCAGGAGGCCTGCATGTGCGTCTTGCCTCTGTCATATCTCCTTTTGTAACAGTGAGAAAGTCACCTAGGCTCCTAGACTCTCCTTCCTTCCTCTTAACTAGAAGGGACTGAATTACATTTCAAGAATGTTTGTAGTTTAGGAACTCTAGTCTTCTAATCTAGAACAGGTAGCCAGGGACTGAAGCTTCTTCATGGATAATTTTAGCTAGATAGTCAGAGTAACATTTATTTGTAAATCCCTGAGCTCATGGTAAGTGCTCAATAGATAGCTGTTAAGTAAAGAACATGGTTAGTACTGGTTCCCACAAAATATTTTCTCAACCTCTGAGCCCGAGGCTGATGCTTCACAACTTGGGGAAAGATGCAGAAAGCAGATGATCAGCCGTGTATCCTCTGGTGGCCCCTTCCAAACTTGGGATTCCTTCTTGTTGAGAAAACTTGAGCTCTTGTTTCCTGGTCCTGCTTAAAGATGTCTGTAAACTGGCAGCCTGTCTTTGGATTCAAAACTACGTCCTGTTGTAACTAGCAATAGAGTTGGCTGTCCGAGAGCCCCGCAAGTCCAGCCTGGCCCTCCAAAATGACAACATCCAGGGTAGGGTTGCTCACAAGCTAATTGCGCTTCCTTCGTACGCACAGTGCGTGTGTGCCCAGGCTCCAGTGAGCCTTCTGCTGCTGGGAGTTATGGCCTGGGCAGGCCGAAAACTAGCTGACATCCTAGCTTCATTTTTCAGAACCCTCAAAGGAAGACAGACCCACTGAGGAAGAAGAGCGCTCCCTCATCTCAACACCCTCCTAAACTGCTTTTGCCACCCATGGAGGCCATAAAAGATGAGTGATGGCCAACAGAAGCTCAGATACCTTCCCTTCTAGATTCCTGGAAATTAATCTCCAGGAACTCTAGAAACAAGATGAGAATTTTAAAATTGTTTTTTATTTATATGCCATTGATGAGTATACTGTAGGGGAAATAGACATAGACCTTACTTACTCTCTAAGACCATTAAAAATCCCAAAGAAAAACATCAACTAAGAAAGAAAGTTGATGAGAGTTATTTCATTAAAATATTGTTTTAATGTTACCTTAGAAGAAAGTAACAGCATTAAGACTCTGGACCTTCTTCAGAAAACATACCGCAAAGAGGCATGACCCATGTGGGCTTAGCAAGGCATGCTGGGACCTCACAGAGTAGAGTGAGAAGAGAACTGGGGTGACCTTGCGGTGAAGACAGATTTTAGGAGTTTTCTCCTCCAGTAGGATTGCCTGATGGGTTCAGAAAAATTAGAGTTATATTCTCTCCATCTATGAAAGCTATGACTAGTGGGAGAGGAACGCTGGGCCATGCATTAGGTTGGGCAACACGTGCAAGCAGAGAAGAACCCATATTCTCTCCATTTAAGTCAACCAGGCAAGGCTGAGGTTCAAAGCTCTATGTGTAGTCCTCCATCCCACTCACTTGGAATCACGCCTTTGATCTTCTTGCCTCTGGCTTGGTGTTGCATCTGTTTTGACAAGAGCAGATACAGACAAAGGTTGATCTGCTGGGAAGGGAGTTGCCTGTCTCCAAATTCTGTACCTTGATTGATTACCCAGAGAAGATTCAGAAGATGCTGGCAATAACTTTCTCTCCAATCTCAAGGATACTTTACATGGAGAATGAATCATCTTGCCTTTTCAGTACACACACAGGCAAAACTCTTAAATGATGTGTCTGCTTTTCTTTTGTGATCATAATTCCTGTTTTTATTTTGAGTTTTTAGAAAACACTTCTTAATATGGTGTAATATAGGAAATGATTTAATGCTTCATCAGTTGTCAGATACATATTTTAATTATGTGATTGGTCCTGAAAAATATAGAGCCAAATTGGATATTAATGACAAGGAGCTGACCCCTTTTGTCCTCCAAGGCACACATTTCCAAATGACTCTTCATCTCTGCACCTTTGCATCTTTAAATGTTTGATTTTACACATTTTGCATTTCTTTTAAGTTCTGTTGAGATAGGGTGCATTCTGACTTCTGCGGCTGCATTCGGCCAACATTTTTTCTGTTTTTGACTTAATTCTCTCTCGTTCTCACAAGATCCTTTAGACGATGGACAGTTGAGCTTTTTTACCAATGATCTCTGGTAGACTCTGGCCAAAGCAAGGGCCTTGTTTATTGTTTGTGTGTATCACACAGATTTGCAGAGATGACAGTAACAGGAATCAAGGCATATCATGTAATGGGATATGAAAACAGACCATGGCATGAAATATTACAGCCTTAATCACAACAGCAGGCATGCTGAAAGGTGTATTATAAAGGAGAATGCCAAGTGGATGTATCTGAAAAAACTTGAAATACATGAACATCCTTTTTTGATTACTAATGTCTGGTTCTCTGCGCCTCCTTGGTGTCCAGCGAAGGCTTAACAGTGGGAATGAGAAGCAGCCAGAGAGCGCTGACGAAGAGCCAGATGCTGTACTGGGCACTTTGTGCACTGTAGTCCCTCTGGTCTCATGAATACCTTGAGAGTCAGGTACTTCTGCTGCCATTTTCCAGCCAAGGAAACTGAGGTTGGGATATTCAGTAACTGATTTAAGTCACGCGATTAGGAAGTAAAAGAACGATCTCTTCAAGTCGGTTTTATCCAGAGACCTGTGCTGTTTCCTCTGCCTTTCTTTGCTGCTTTCAGGAGAAAAATTATCTGGCAAAATATGATTACTCATTCAGTAATAAATGTGTTGGCCCCATGAATTACTACAGTGATATAATTATTCTTTATTATAATATAATTACACTAGAATTGCATATGATACATTACAATCTATACGCTATTATTATCTAAATAACAATTTTTTCATAGTTTATTATTGTGTAAATAGTTATCTACAAACAAGTGCCAATCCAGGAATCGGGGTCAGTTAGGCATGGGTCCTGTCATTAGTGAAATGTCCACAGCCTTGGAGGCAATATGACAGAGATACAAATCACTACAATCCAGGGTGGAGCATGTACTTGGGGAGGTCAGAGGGTGGGAGAGCATCTGCCTGGGAAAGTTAGGGACATGCTAGAAGAAACAAGTGATTTCTGAGATGGGCTTTGCGAGAGGAGCTGCATTTGAACTGTGGAAAAAAGAAAGAGGGCATTCCGGCAAGGGGAATGGTTTGAGCAATACAAAAGAAAACTACACATTGCTGGGTCTGGCGCCAGGAATTTTGCATATGTTGACTCAGTTCCTGTGAGAGCCTTGCAGGGCAGCACCATCGTGTGTCTCATGACTTCAAACTCAACATGTTCAAGTTGGCCTCGTCGCTTCCATCTGCCTCCTCTCGCTCCAGCTGCCTCTCTCCTGGATGTCTGTCTCAGTTAATGACGCCACTGTCCATTCTGTTGCCTATGCCTGGCTCCTGCTCTGGATTGCTAACCCTCCTCCCTTCATCCCAGTAGCATCCAGCCCTGTTGATCCACCCTCTGAACATCGCTTAGCCCATCCTCTTTGGTGGCCCCTGACTGCCAATGCCCTGGTCCAGGCCACCATCTCTCATGTGCTCTTGCAGCCACCTTCCAGGGCTCCTCCAGGGCTCGCCGCCCCCATCCTCATCCAGTCTATCCTCCACATAGCAGCCAGAGAGATTCGCATGGGATGCAAACTGGGACATATTTGCACGTGATGACTAAATTGAATAACAATATTTGATGGATATTAAGCAATTAACATTAGTTAATACAGTTAATATTAACACACTTTGCTGGGCTCGGTGGCTCAGCCTGTAATCCCGCTCCTTGGGAGGCTGAGGTGAGTGGATTGCCTGAGCCCACGGGTTCGAGACCAGCCTTGGCAACTTGGCAAAACCTCATCTCTACAATAATCAAAAAAATTAGCCGGGCGTGGTAGCGTGCACCTGTAGTTCCAGCTACTTGGAAGGCTGAGGTGGAAGGATCGCCGGAGCCCAGGAGGTCGAGGCTGCGGTGGCCGGGAGCGGCCACTGCACTCCAGTCTGGGCGACAGAGTGAGACTCCAACTAAAAAAAAAAAAAAATTAACACACTTCAATTTAACTGCATGAGTAAAACCATATGATTGCTCTTCATTTTCCTTTGAATAAAGTCCAAGTGTTCGTCAAACAAAGCTTCAAAAGTCTTCCCGATCCCACCCCTGTGGCGTCCTTCCCAATGGTCCCAGTGACCTCATCTTGGACTGTTCTCCCTCTCACCTTCAGCCACTAGGCACACGGATGCCTTTTGGCTCCCTGCTCTGCCCGTCCTCCCTACATCCCCCACTCTCTGGCCTAGCACCTGGATTGAGCTCCTGGCACCCATTCTCCACTCTAGCCAGAGGGTGAATTGCATAACAGCAAGAACCAGGGCTCTTTGGTCCCCAACAAATGTTTTTTAAAAAAGCACTGGGGTTCAGGGCTGGGCATGGTTTCTCACGCCTGTAAACCTGGCACTTTGGGAGACACTTTGGGCCCAGGAGTTCCAGACCAGCTTAGGCAATATAGTAAGACCTCGTCTCTACAGAAATTTAAAAAACATAGCTGGATATGGTGACACGCTCCTGTAGCCTCAGCTATTTGGGAGCCTGAGGCGGAAGGATCTCCTGAGCCCAAGAGGTCGAGGCTGTAGTGAGACACAATCGTGCCACCGCACTCCAGCTGAGGTGATAGCATGAGACTCTGACCCAAAAACAAACAAACAAAACCACTAGGGCTCAGAGAGCTTTCATTTCTTTCTCAAGGTGAAACAGCTGTGGCAGACAGGGTTGGGGATTCCAGCAAACCTGTCCGTGTCTAAATCTAAAGCATCTCTCACAGCCCTGGGTTGTCTTTCACCCATGGGCAAGTGTAGGGCACTGGGGAATTCATTCTGGCTGTATCACACCACACTAGGACACAAGGTGGGACATCGTGTTGCAGTCTCAATCATGTTGCATATACAGCCTTTGACCTCATGTTAAGGAATTAGGACTTCATTCTGCAGACAGGAAGGAATCATGGGTGGTTTTGGGCATGGAAGGGACAAGAGCAGAGTGATCAGGTTTCCTTCTTCTGCCTTCCAAAGCGAGAGTGAAGGCAGAGGAGCAGAAGAAGAATTGGGGCTTTTCCTCATAAGCTTCATCTGTAAGATAATACAACCTGCCTCATATGACTTTTGTGAAGATGACAAAAAAAATAGCGCATGTAGAAATGCTGTGTAGCCATCTACCTCTTTATAAGTATTATGTTTCCCCCCCTCTTAATGTTTGCTAAAGGGTCTATAGAGCTTTGTAGCTACTTCTAGAAGACTCTGAGTGGACCCTTTGAAGGTCACTCTCAGGAGATGATGTTGAGAATGTATATAATGTTTGTGAAGGAAGCTTTCAAGCTACTAGGAAGTTACAGACCTGTTCAGGGAGGCGAGAGAAGCCACGGACTGGAGCAGTTGGAAATCTCCCAGGTGAGGAACTGGGATGGGAGACAGGCAAGGTGGGAGTACCGCTGTGTTGGGAGATTCCCCACCAGGAGCAGCTGCCGTAAGACACTGCAGGTGTCCCCTATGGAAGGAGCAGCCGGAATCTGTATTGGGAGCAGTATGGAAAAGCATGAGGAGGTGGCTCTGGCTGTGGCTGGCCCGGCCTGCTTCCTCCCCTGCCCCCAGGGAGACAACAGTTGTGCTAATTATCTGCTCAATACCAAGAGGACAACTTGAAGTAAGTGCTTTGATGTGAATAGTCATTGCTGCTATTATTATTATTATTATTACATTGACTGAAAAGAAGAAAAGACAAATTCAAAGCCCAGAATCTGCTTGGAAAATTGCATCTGAGAAGGCCCGCCCGCCTTGAGAGCTTTCTCCTACAGCACAGGGAGATTTACAGGCAGTTGTGAAAGTGAACTTGGGACTTAGGTCATTAGAGGAAGGCCTGCAGCAGGGGCTGATTTTATATACTTCCCTTTGGACCCACTGCCTGGAAAAGGACACAGTGGACTGTGCAGGATGGAAGTTATTCTAGAAGCCCTGATGGCCTGGGTCGTGTCCTAGGCTTGCAAGAGACATTCTCGAAGAGACGGATCAGTGGTCTGGTCTCAACCTCAGGCCTGGGAAAACCATTACCCAACAACTTGAGCTTTATGTTTAATTTGATACACTGTGTTTAATGCAAAATGTATGGGCAGTTCACCAGGCAGCTTACTCAATTGTGGGGAATGGCTATAATCCCAGTGGGTTTATCTTGAAACACTTATAGGTTTTCTGTGACCTTTACAGGTTACATTTCCAAAGGGCTTTAAGAACTCCATGCAATTGGGCTTGGTGGCTCAGCCTGTAATCCCTCGCTTTGGGAGGCTGAGGTGAGTGGATTGCTTGAGCCCGCGGGTTCGAGACCCGCCCGGGCAAGTTGGTGAGATCTCATCTCTACAATAAATCAAAAATTAGCTGGGCGTGGTAGCACACCCTTGTAGTTTCAGCTACTTGGAAGGCTGAGGTGGAAGGATCGCTGGAGGCCAGCAGGTGGAAGCTGCGGTGGCTGTGAGCATGACCCTGCACTCTAGCCTGGGCAACGGAGTGAGACTCTGACTCAAAAAAAAAAAACAACTAAAAAATTAGCCAGGCATGGTGGCACAAAAATTAGCCGGGTGTGGTAGCATGCGCCTGTAGTTCCGGGTACTTGAAAGGCTGAGGCGGAAGGATCACCGGAGCCCAGCAGGTCGAGGTTGCGGTGGCTGGGAGCAGCCACTGCACTCCAGTCTGGGCGACAGAGTGAGAGACTCCAACTCAAAACAAAACAAAAAAAGAACTCCATGCAAGTTGGAGAAACCCCCTTGCAAGAATAGGAGGATCATTGGCTCCCCAACACATAATACATCCCGCAAATACCTAGTGAATTAATTGACAGAAACCCCCTAAGCTGCTTTCCCTGGGACTAACTCTGGACTCTAGGTCTTCCTGGTACTATATTAAGCAGGTGGGGTGGAAATGAACTGAAGTAGAGGTCAAGTGTTCTGAATTCTATTCTCAGTTCTTCTAAGAATAAACTGAAGTAAATGATGTCTATGACCAGTCAGTTTTCCAGATGGTATTCAGAATTTTGTTTCTAACATCTCGGCAATTAATATGACACATCTTCTAGTCTCAGGAGAACATGTTGAATACGGGGGCCACCAGCAAGATTTTCCTAAGATACCTATGAAAAGATGACACAGATCGGGCTTGGGGGTTCACGCCTGTAATCCCAGCACTCTGGGAGGCTGAGATGTGAAGATGGCTTGAGCCCAGGAGTTCAAGACAGTGTGAGCAACATAGTGGGAACTTGCCTCTACAAAAAAAGAGAAAAGAAAAAAATTAACCAGGTATGGTGACACATGCCTGCAGTCCCAGCTGATGCAGGAGGACCACTTGAGCCCAGGAGGTCGAGGCTGCGGTGAGATGTGATTGTGCCACTGCACTCCAACCTGGGAGACAGAATGAGACCCTAATTAAAAAAAAAAAAAGACAATGTACACGGAGCTGACCCCCATTAGAGAGCATGCCACACGAACAAGCTCTTTCTTTCAGAGGGATTGATTCTTTCAGTGGAATTGAACTTTTGTGCAAATACGACTGAGGAAACAGCCCTTTAATCTGGATCTAGTTTAAATTATTTAATGAATCCCCTTTCTCACTTAATTGGACATTAGGTTTAAGAATGAACAAAAGTACTTCGTGTGCCATATAATAGCTAAACAGTGTCTGCGGCAAGCAGCGAGACCAGCTGACATTCTCGAAGAGACGGATCAGTGGACTGGTCGCAACCTCAGGTCTGGGAAACCATTACCCAACAACTTGAGCTTTATTTTTAATTTGATACACTGTGTTTAATGTGAAATGTATGGGCAGTTCACCAGGCGGCTTGCTCAATTGTGGAGAATGGCTGTAATCCCAGTGGGTTTATCTTGCAGGCTTGTGGGGCTGCTGATATTTCCTGGTGGGTGTCTGAGGAAGGAGGCAGGAGAATGCAGAGAATCTGGGGGAACTGCTGCCTTGTGAAGCAGTCCTTTGATTTGAGTCGAACAGGCTTCTTTATCCTGTGGACATCGGGCCCTGGCGCTCCCCGAGGGAGGCTGGGAGTAGGGCTGTGGGTGGAATGCCAAGCCAGTGCTTGTGGGCACTGTGACTGTTGGGTCATTGCAGGAATCCAGGAAAGACAATTCAGAAGACCCCTGTGAGGAGCCCATAAAGTTATGGAAATGACACTCAGGGACAGGGGGAGAGCCTAGGAGTTCTGAGGGAAATCCTCTTTGGGTACTCACATGACCACAGCCTCCTCCCTCATTCAGCAGGCATTTCTTGAGTGCCTACTGTGTGCCAAGCATGTGACTAAGATAAGGTCTCTGGCTGGGAAAGGCACATTTTTGGTAGACGTGATCTCCATCTAGATATGCAGATAGTTCGGTGGAGACATGATGACTAATAATGTGACTAAATGTTCCTAAATAATGGGGGTATCGTTTATTGCAGCAACCATGTGTCACATGCCTGCAATGCATCCTGCTCTGTGCTAGGTGCCAAGGGGAAAACAAAACAAGAGCAATCCTTGTCCACGTGGAGTTTCCAGTCTAGTGGACCAGGAAGGGCTTGGAGGAAGGTCACGGGTCTGGATTTTGAGAGATGAGTTGAATCCCGTTATGGGAGAAGACACAGAGACTTGGCAAAACATGGAGTGCTGAGATAATCACAAGAAATTCTGAGGAAGAGAGGGAGGGAGGGAGAGGCAGGGAGGGAGGGAGGGAGAGAGAGAGAAAGAGAGAGAGGTAACATAGACATGAGGAAGTTTTAGACAGCAAGTCAGGGAAAGAAGGGCATTTGAGGCCATCTTTGAAGGCTTCTGTGCTACTCTGTTGAATTTGCTTCTTTTCCTGCAGGAACTGGAAGCCAACAAAAGATTTAAACAGGGGATAACTTAAGCACATCCACATTCTAGAACAATTACTCTAGCAACAGAGAGAAGGAGGAGTCTACCAGACGGTGGCTGTAGCTAGTGAGGAGCACATTAAAAAAGACAGCGTTTAACCATTTGAACAACAGGCCACTGGATTTGACAAGGAGGTCTGTGGGGACCTGGTCTAGAAGGGTGAGTTGGTGGCAACTGGATGGCCTTGATTTAGAGAATCATTTTTCAGGGAAGTAAAGTGGAGGCTCTAATTGCCCAGAGCACAGTAGCTTTTTAATGGTTGTCCTCCAGTCCAGTGAACGTGGTTTACTAGTAGGGACGAAAACCCAAGGAGCACAGGAGTTCCCTGTGTACTCATTGACTGTGATGACCCCGAGAGCTGCATTGGGGTAGGGACTGTGCTGGCAAGAGGTTTGTCCTTTAACTGGGAGGACCCAAGTGGCTTTCGAGGCAGCCTTTGTTCAGCTCAGGATCCCTTTCTCCAACTTGGGCTGCCAGCTTTCTTGAGGTTGTAGGAAGCGTCCTGATTTTAGAAATTTCAAGATGCCCTCATCAACAAGGGTACCTGCATAATGAACATTTGTATACCTAACCCTGAATTGTACCCCACATCTTTAAAATAAAAAATTTTTTTAAAGTCAAGATGCTATTTACAAAAGGAAGTATTACAATCATTCCCATGTCTCCAGTTATACTTCTCATCTTCTGAACATGAGCCCAGAAACACCCTCCTGAGTTCCAATGGGGCAGAGAAGAACCCTGAAGGGCTGGAACAAATCCCTGATAATCCACTGGAAAGTCTATAAAGGTGGAGTTTCCCCCAGGGACGCTATCCGATGATTGCCAGTTCTGTTTCCCCACCCAGCAATACAGCCAGCCTGTTTTTATGACATTGTGACTCAGCCAGCTCTTTGCTATAATCAGTGTTTCCATTCTTTTCCAAAAAAGCATGTGGATGGTCATTTGCAAACAGGAAAATAAGAGTTTTCCATCCCTAGGTGCAGTGTGGATATTTTGAAAACAAATAATTTAGCAAAGGGATTTAATCTCATCTCCAGTCACTTTGTAATTTGTCTGTGGCATTAGATCTTAGAAAGTAATGTTTTTCTTTTAGACTCAGGTAGATTCCACCCTTCCCACCATCCCCCTTTCTGGCTTTGTTCAGTATTGTCAAGTAGAATGGCTTCAGGAGAATAGGACCTTATTGTATCACATTTCAGGAATGAGCAATGAGGAAACAGGAGCCAGGCCTGGGAATGAACTTGTCCTTGTAAACAACCAAGAGAAGACAGGAGTTAAAATACGCAACCATTATGGTGCCAGAAAATCATCTGCCTTCTCTGAACAAACTCATGAGTGCTATTCTGCATTTCGATCGGGTTTCAAAAGTAATAAATGCTATTCTTTCTACCCCAATGACATGTCATTTCATAACTGCTTTGAATATAGCCCTACCTCTTTGTAGCCATAGGAATGAACAGTTTAATACTCCCTAAAAATTCCAGATATCATACCTGTTAAACATAAACAGGGTTTTATTTAGTCTAGGTGATTAGTAACTTTATTTCAGCAAGAAATGACTGATAAAGAGTTGTGCAGATGTCATGATCAAAGCATACTTCTTGTTCACTGGGAGTGTTGGAGACAGTTATGCTGTTTATGTATCCACTGGGCTAAATTAGTATCATTATCACTTCAGTAAAGCTCAGATATTACTGTGTTCTCTGCTAAGGAAACCAATTACAGTATCTGCTGGACGGTGTATTAAATGGCATCATTTAATTAAAGCCTTATCTCTCTCTGAATGAACAATATTTTAAATTATTGTACATTATTTCATTCAATTACTGCAAACCTCTGTCCATTTTTAAGTGCAGAGAAAACTCATTTGGCACCCTGACAGCCAGGAAGAAGAATTGCCGTTTTGTGTTGTGCTTGGTGCCCAGTGCCCGGTAACAGTCAATCCAGGACACGCATCAGTTCATGAGCTCTTTTAGTTTTAAAATATTTCAGATTTGTTTCTCAAGCCTCTCGGCAGCAAAGGGCCCTATTCTGCGACTGCCAGTCGTTCCCTCCAAGGACTAGAGGATAATGGAGACCTCTAAAAAGAATATGTTTAGACGAATAAAGCCATTAAAGAAATACAATTCCCATGCCAGGAACTGAGCTGTGTAACTGACAGGATAGCAATTCATTTTGAATGAATATCTCATAAGGGAATGCAAGAATTAAAATGGACTCGACAGTGAACTCCAGAGATGATAACCTATAAGAGAAAGAAAAATTTACTTGTTAGAAGGAGAAATGAGCTAAAAACATGCAATACTTAAAAAAATAAAAAGGGAAGGGGGTAGCAAACGTGAACGAATTCTCATTCTTCCCAGTCATTCAATTTAGCCATGGAGAAATGTTGGTACATGTTTAGGTAGCAGAGAGCAGCAGTCACCAGCCAAAGAACAAAATACTGCTTCTGTAGTGTTTTAACGTCAAAGAATATGGCCCACAGATTGAGTGTGTTTATTAGTCTATTGGGCCATCAATAAGATCCCAGGGAAGGGAAATAGTAGTGACAGATTCCAGACATTGTGGGAAAATACTCCAGAACCCACACCGTGGGTGGGATGGTTGGAACTCAACTCTAGGACCCAGCACCGTGCTCTGCTCACAGGGAGTCCTCAACCAGTTTGTTTCAATTCCCTGAAGTCATAATCTTGATCTGAGAAATGAGTGACCCAAAGCAAAACTGATCTATTTCTTCTGGTCAGTCCTTGGTAGATGGGTCCTGTGTGAGTACACGTTCAGATCTGAGGAATGATGGTGGTCAATGGTGGTCAGAAATGGCCAGAGTATAAGGTGGGTGTCTCCATGCAGAGTTTCCTTGGTCTATTTGTGCGGCTTTGAAGATTTTGTTACATTTGAAGAAAACTCTTAATTGTACATAATTTCAATTATCTACAGTTAGGGAATATATGCCATGTCCAAGGCTGGTTTTACTTTGGTTATATGTTGCTCAAGGATAGCATAGAGGTTAAAGGTATAGGTTTTAAAATCCCTCACTCATTCACTCATTTAACAAATATTTGCAGATTTCTAATGATAGTCAAGATAGAAAAAGAGACCCTGCCCAGAAAACTCAAATTCAAGTTTTCTGCCCATTTTGCTAACAAAACAATGCTGAACATATGACTTAATTTTCCTCACCTATAGTGTGAAGTTAATAATATACATCTCATGGGATGAGTGAAAATTAAGAGAGTCATTTCAGTGTCTTCCATATGACAAATACTCAGTAAATTGTAAATATATTGTGATTACTGCTTCACATTATCTTCCAAAGATTTATAGTTTAGCTCGGAGGCTACACATATAAAAATGTAGTAATAATGATGTATTGAAAGCAATACTTAACAAGCCAGCAAGAGTTAATGCCAGTGTGTGTGGGACAGGACACCTTAATGTCTCCATGCAATACACAGATAGAATTTTACAAACTAAAGTATTCTTGCTGTCAAAGATGCTTCATAATTGGACGTGGCAGTAGGATTGCTGTCTGCATTGGCAGAATTTCCGGGATCAGGCCTGAAATTATTAGATGTAATCATCAGGTTGAGTTACTATACAAAGCCAGTTATTTGCCATCTGCCATTTGGAGATGTGCCCTAGGGCCCTGCTTGGATACCAGCCCATTGCTATGCAGCAGGGGGAAATGTCTCTGTCCAAATAACTTATCTCTCAGTGTCGAATTCTAATGAGAGAACAGACTGCAAATAGATGCTCTGTCTTAATGATACAAAGGACAGTGGGCATTTATTGCCCGACCTATGGGCAGAAACAATGACTAGGATGTGTATTTGGAGGATTTTAAGTCAGAAAGCAGAAGAATCAAATATCCAGTAAAATTAAACTGGATTCAAAGATGAATTCTGTAGAAATTGACCAGGTGGGAGAAGAAAGCCCTGTGTGTCTGCCCTGAGGCAGGGGTTAATGGGGAGTGAGTGAGGGCTAAAAATGATCAAGGTGAAGATGATATGTGAGGCTTGTTATGCACAAGGCATGTTTACAGTGGTCCAGCAGAAATAAAAAATGTGTGTCAATAGGTAGAGGTCTGGACATACCTCATGGAGAGACTGAGGCACACTTGGTCAAGGGAGCTAAAATGACACAAAATCATTTCCAGGCACTGATGGAATCCACAAGAATGGCTGAGAAAACATCATCTTGTTATAGGATGCATGAGACAAGAGCGCCTACTGTATACAATCTGTGCTCACAGTCAATATGGCTTCTATTGTCATTAACTCCCACATACTGATGAGTAGACAAGGCTCACTAGACTGGCCCCCATCTTCCCATCTTTCCCTACTCTGACTCATCCATACATTTTGACTATATCACTTCCCTGGTTAAAATCCTTCAGTGGCTCCCTACTGGCCCCAGACCTTGGTTTGGGCACACCTCGTTTTATTGCACTCGCTTTATTGTGATTCACAAATATTGTGCTTTTTTAATAAATTGAAAGTTCATGGCAACTCTGTCAAACAAGTCTGTCAGCACCATTTTCCAACAGCATGTGCTTACTTCGTGTCTCTATGTCACACTGTGGCCTCTCTCGCAATATTTCGCCTTTTTTCATTATTATTATATCTGTTATGGTGATCTGTGGTCAGTGCAATCCTTAATGTTACTATTATAATTGTTTTGGGACACCATGAACTGTGCCCGTATAAGATGGTAAGCTTAATTGATAAATACACATTTATCAGTGTGTTCTGACTGCTCCACTGACCAGCCATTCCTCATTTCTCTCCCTCTCCTTGGGCCTCTCTATTTTGTAAGACACAGCAGCATTGAAATTAAACCAATTAATAGCCCTACAATGGTCTCAAGCGTTCAAGTGAAAGGAAGAGTTACACATCTCCCACTGTAAACCAAAAGGCAGAAATGAGTAAGCTTAGTGAAGAAGCTGTCATGTCAAGAGCCAAAACAGGCCAAAAGTTAGGCCTCTTGTGCCAGTTAGCCAAGCCATGAATGCAAAGAAAAGGTTCTGAAAGGAAATTGAAAGTGCTACTCCAATGAAGACATTAATGATAAGAAAACAAAACAGTCTTATTGCTGATGTGGAGAAAGTTTCACTGGTCTAGATAGAAGACTGAACCAGCCACAACATTCCCTTAAGCCAAAGTCTTGTCCAGAGTAAGGTCCTCACTCTCTTCAATTCTGTGAAGGATGAAGGAGGTGAGGGAACTGCACAAGAAAAGTCTGAAGCTGGCAGAGGTTGGTTCATGAGGCTTAAGGAAAGATGCCGTCTCCATAGCATAAAGGTGCAGGTGAAGTAGCAGGTGCTGATAGAGAAGCTGCAGCAAGTTATCCAGAGAGCTAGTTAAGGAGGTTGATGAAGGTGGCCAATAGACATTTAGTGTAGAGGAAGCAGCCTTCTTTTGGAAGAAGATGCCATCTCATCTAGGGCTCTCATAGCTAGAGAGGAGAAGGCAATGCCCAGCTTCAGGGCTTCAAAAGACAGGCCGACTCTCTTGTTAGAAGTTAATGCAGTTGGTGACTGTAAGTAGAAGCTATTCTGAAAATCCTAGGGCTCTTGAGAATGATGCTAAATCAACTCTGCCTCTGCTCTATAAATAGAACAGCAAAGCCTGGATGGCAGCACATCTGTTTACAGTGTGGATTACTGAACATTTTAAGCTCACTGTTGAGACCTACTGCTCATTCAATATTTATTTCAAAGTATGACTGCTCATTGACAGTGTACCCAGTTGCTCAAGAGGTGTGCTGGAGATGTACAAGAGGATGAATGCTGTTTCCATGCCTGCTAGCACAACATTCATTCTGCGTTCATGGATCAAAGAGTAATTTTGACTTTCAGGTCTTGATTTTTAAGAAATATGTTGTAAGGCCATAGCGGCCATAGATAGTGATTCCTCTGATGGATATGGGCAGAGTCAATGGAAAACCTTCTGGAAAGGATTTGCCATTCTAGATGCCATGAAGAACATCTGTGATTTATAAGAAGAGATGAAAACAGCAACATTAAAAGGAAGTTGGGAGAAGTTGATTCCAACTCTCTTGGATGACTTTGAGGGGTTCCAGACTTCAGTAGAGGAAGTTACTGATGCGGTAGAAATAGCAAGAGAACCAGAATTGGAAGTGGAGCCTGAAGATGTTTTTGAATTGCAGCATTTCATGGTCAAATTTGAGTGGATAAGGAGTTGATTCCTATGGATGAGCAAAGAAAGTGGTTTCTTAAGATGAAATCTACTTCTGATGATGATGCTGTGAACATCGTTGAAACAACCACAAAGGATTTAAACTATTTCATAAACTTAATTGATAAAGTGGCAGCAGGGTTTAAAAGGGCTGACTTTAATTTTGAAAGAAGTACTACTGTGGGTAAAATGCTATCAAACAGATCACATACTATAGCAAGATATTTCAATGAAGAGTCAATCCATGCAGCAAACTTTATTATTGACTTATGTTAAGAAATCGCCACAGCCACCGCAGCCTTTAGCAACCACCACTCTGATCAGTCATCAGCCGTCAACATCGAGTCAAGACCCTCTACCAGCAAAAACATGACAAATTGCCAAAGGCTTAGATGATTATTAACATTTTTTAAACAATAAAGTATTTTAAAAATTGAAACATGTACTTTTTTTTAGACATAATGTTAAAAGACTGCAGTACAATGTAAACATAATTTGTATATGCACTGGCAAACCAAACATTTGTATAAAAACAGTAAGTTCTCTACATATGAATGCGTTCCGTTCCGAGAGCACATTCATAAATCCAGTTTGTATGTAAGTCCAACAAAGTTAGCCTTGGTCCCCAAAGAACACAATTGACGGTGTTAGCTATATCACCGCTGCTTTTATACTTGCTTCTGGACATCCTGGACTTGAAATAAGGATACAGTACTACTGTATATAGTACTGTACAGTGAAGTACACAAAAGCACAACCACCTGTAAAGGATGCGCGCACGTGACAATGAAGTAACTTATGTGATCAGAAATGTGAACGCACATTCGCATCTTTGAAAGTTCACAGCTTGAGGGTTCGTGGATAGGGAACTTACTGTACAAAACAAAAGTAAGACAAGACCAAACTCCAGTAATGGTCTTCATTTTCCTGAGCACTGTCCTAAGTGCTTTAATGTTTAGTCCTATTTAAGTCTCCACAAAGCCACATGAAGTGGGGACTGTTACCATCTTCATGTTAAAGGGTTTGCGACCCAGAGAGGTTAAAGTCAGCTTACAGTAAAGAGTCCTAAAGCATCTTTGTCAAAGATTTGCAGAGTCTATTTGAGAAGAGAGAAGTGGGAGTGAGGAAGGTGGCAAACTCTCCACCAGTGGTGGACAGGAAAGGTGGCCATATCCAGTTCCGTGTCCTCCTGTGGGTTGATTCCAAGGTATGTTTTCCAGGGGACTTGAGCCTCAGGGACCGACATGACCCACCCCATGTCCCACCCCCACGCACCTGCATCCATCTGCAGCTGCAGAGGAAGACAGTTTCCAACACACCAAGAGCTTCCCTGACAAACACCTGCAGCTCACTTCTCCTCGTTTGAGGCGTTTCCCCTGCACACTTCCCATTCCTCCCTGAGTACACTGGTGTAACCTGGAATTGCAGGGAAACCCACGCCCCTGGGCAACTCTCCACCAGTGGTGAACAGGAAAGGTGGCCATATCCAGTTCCGTGTCCTCCTGTGGGTTGATTCCAAGGTATGTTTTCCAGGGGACTTGAGCCTCAGGGACCGACAGTAGCAACCCCTCATGAATACACTCATGATTGGCTTTCCTCCTTCTCTGTCTCACTTTCCCACTGCCTCAATTCTACTCCCAGGGATCACCTCCCAAATAAACTACTTTCACTCAAGTCTTTGTCTCGGGACCTCTTTTGCGAGGAGCCAAAACTAAGATGGTAGTTTAGAGGAGATATATTTAAACCGTCCACAGTTCTTGAACATTCCATTTAGAAAGGGGATCTGTAGAAATTCCACCTTGACTCTTCACAGAAGAGAGAAGACCAAAATGTAAAAGAGATGTGGATGAAGGTGAACTTTTACGATGGTAGGGGCTGCCTGTGAAGTGCTAAGCATCACTTGCAGTACCTCGAAAGCAGCAACCTGTGGCTGGACCTGTCTCCAGAGGGTTAACAGTAGGTAGGCATCCGCTCATAACCTCTGGAGAATGTGGAGGTCAGTCAAGAAGACGCAGAAGGAGTCCTTTGCCCTGCAGTATGATTCAGTCCTTTTATATCCTGTGCGACCATCTCAGACGGAGATAATCTGATGCTTCTTGTTTCACAATATTCCAAAAAGCCTTGACGGTGGAAGGTAGCACAAGTACTTCTTTGTATTCGCAAGGAGCTGATTTTATGAAGCCTCGTCCTGAAATGCTGGTTCTAATGTGTTTCTCCAAAGAACTGGTTCAATCAATTTGTATCTTTACAAGCCAGATATAGACATCTAGGTGATGTCCTAGATACTTTAAAGGTATAATCCCCATCATTTTGGGATTTTCTTATTTAATTTGATTTTATCGAGTGCTTGCTTTAACTAAAAGTAATGGATAGCAGACATTTGTTTCTTTAAAAAAGTTCTCAAAGCGTAATTGGCTTAGACATTTTTGGAGAAAACATTCTATGGCTCTTGAGATAATATTCGACATCCCTCTGCATGTACCAGTTAGGATTGAGGATGACCACTTTAGAACCCAGAGGAAGACTCCTGTCTAGCTTGCTTGGAGTTCCAGGGAAGGGGCTTCTGGGAGTACAGGGCATGCTCAAGGCTGATCAGACAGTGACTAGTTTCTATATAAGTAACACCAGATTCAGAAACTATCAAGTGGCTTTTCCAGTCAATCTCATGTAGATGATCCCCAACAGATATTTACCTAATTTTACATAATCAAACTAGAAAAGAAAGGCATACTACGTCAGAAAAAAATTTACAATTAATATTAAGAGCAATGAAAAGGTAATGAGTGAAATAGAAGAGGAAGCATTGTCCCTCCAACTCACATTTGCTCCCTGCGCATACGTGTGTGCGTGAGTGTCCGGCGGGACATGTGTGTGTGAGCAAGTCTGGCAGTATGTGTGTGTGCGTGAGTGTCTGGTGAAATGTGTGCACTTTCGTGATTCAGGACTGAGTGAATAGATGAGAGCTTCCCGTCAGCTTACTATACTTCCACATGCTTCAAACAATACAACAACCATGTTTCTGAAGTCAGGCTAATTCTTTCAACACTAGGCTTTTGAGTTTACTCATATTTGGTCCAAATATTTGCTCTGCCTTAGTGGTTATGCTATCCAGGCCAAGTCCCTTTACTTCCTTGAAACCCAGGGTTTTCCGATGTCAAATTGAGATATTACTATGTCTCAGCTCTGAACCTCTAGGGGCGAAGCCAGGCGAGGATTAAATTGCTGAAGCTTTCTTTGAGAAGCTCAAACCCAGAGTCATGCAAGTAAAGAGAAGAAGGGATGCAGAGCAAGGAAAGATGAGCAAAATGTGGTGCCAGGCCACCGTTTTACAGCAGGTTGCTCAATGGGATTTCTGTTAGAAAGCTTACAGAAACCACACTGCGAAGCCACTCATGCACTAAAGAAAAGAGAGGGCTTACTTGTTCAATCCCCTTCTCTCTCATGTCTCCCATCGGTCAAGGCTGACCTTGCTGGCGACTAACTCCTCCCCAGCTTCCAGGTTGCACCGACCAGGCCCTTGGTGGCCACTCAGGAATCTAGAGGTGATGGTCTGGAGTGCGGTGTTTTATCTCAGCATGGAAGAGGAAGGGAATTCAGAGACAATAGGCTCAGCACTTGTGATGTGAGAGCCAGGCAGACCCGGCAGTTCCTGTGGACTTCCACCCACTAGGGGTGCTGGGCAGAGGCACAGCAACGCAGGACAGCCTGAGAGATGCTTCTAGAAAGAAGTAAGTGGCCAAGTGAATTGGGAAGCCACACAAAGTTTATGCTCAATACACTTGATACCTGCTGCATAGGACTCTTGCCAGAGCTGAAATCATGAAAAGTACTGATCGCAATGCCTGGCATTATGGTGAGCACATAAACTCTGAAAACAATGACTTGAGTGGACAATTAGCTTTGCCACTTGTGACTCATGTAAACGTAGGCAGTTTACTTACTTTAAACCTCAGAAGCCTCACTGGAAAAGGAAAGATAATAATTATACCTGTCTTATAGAGTTATTGAAGGGATAAATGAGGTAATTAAGGTCTAATGTGGGGTAAGTGGTCAATAAATGTTAGCCATGATGATGATGATGATGATGATGATGATTATGATAAAGATGTTGATAATGAGTCAACAGTGTTTTTAAGTTAAGCAAAATTTTCTTTCTGAAATTCCCAGGTTCCTAAAGCAATTGTTCTTTAATGTCAATTATGTACGATTGTGTACGAGGAAATCACTGGTGTCTGGCATTTTTTTTTCCTTTTTCTTGCTTTCTTGTTGTAGTTGAATTATATTAAATTTGATTTCAGTTTCTCTCAAAACCTTAGTTGCTGGAAATTTACCCAGTAGCTGAGCGTGATAGCAGCAACTGCTGTAGGAATATCACTACACAGACTATCAGGCAGCAAGATCTCTTAATAAATCTTGAGCCTGTTTGAAGTGTAATAACTTTGAAGGCAGCCATAGTTGGTCAGTCAACCAAAGACACATCAACTTTATTAATACAATTTTGTGGAGTCCTTATCAATGTACGCATCAATGGGCACCCTAGTAACAGAATTCATCTCAGTGCTGCGCAGGAACATTTTGGTTTCTAGTTTCTGCAATACTTTCTGAGAACAGGTGTCCTCAACTATAGGTGAGCTAAGTGAGTTCCATCACCCGGGGCTGAAATGTCTCCTCATGAAAGAAATTACTCATTAACTATACTTGAATTTAGGCACTTGTATGTTTTCTTGAAAGAAACTGTGAAACAAGTCATTTAAAAAAACTTGTCTTGGTGTGGTGGCTCATGTCTGTAATCCCAGCACTTAGGAGACCAGGACAAGAGGATATCTTGAGTCCAGGCATTCGAGATCAGCCCGGTAACACAGCAAGATCCCCTCATCTCTAAAAAATACACAAAAATTAGACAGGTATGGTGACCTGTACTCCTAGCTACTCTAGAGGCTGAGACGGGAGGATTCCTTGAGCCCAGGAGGTTGAGGCTGCAGTGAGCTATGATTGTGCCATTGCACTCCAGCCTGGGTGACAGAGTAAGACCTTGTCTCAAAAACAAACAAACACACAAGCAAGCAACAACAACAAGACTTGAATGTGTATCCTACATTCATCATAGTTGCAGGACAGATCCCAGCAACCCGGATCAGATGTCAGTGTGGTCTGTATGCCTGTGAAAGCTAAGTTTGATTCGGAACAGGGTACTTCCAATGAAGGATTGCACCAAGCAGTTCCCTTGGCCTATCATTGTCCCTCCCTTTCCCCACGCACACCTCAGCCTGTGAGTCCCTCTCACTCGTGCCCTAATTGAAGACTCAACAACAGATAAATATAGACCTCTGAGTTGCTTTGAAAAACTTAGTTATTGACCTGGACCAAGAAGGGTAATTCTGCATTGAGGGAAATAATTTTCTCAGCACGCTTATGCAACTACATACCGAGAAGGTATTAGAGATCGGCTAAAGCCATGCATTTAGACTCACTCAGATATAAGTTTGAATCCTATTCTGACACTTACTATGTTATGACCCCAGGCAGGCAACTGAATCTGCTCCTGAGTTTCTCTATTCCTTCCTTCCTTCCTTCCTTTTTTCACACAGGGTCTCACTCTTCCATCCAAGCTGGAATGCAGCACAGCCTCAACCTCCTGGACTCAAGTGATCCTCCTACTTCACCCTCTCCAGTAGCTGGGACTATAGGCATGTGCCGCCATGCCCAGATAATTTTTGTATTTTTTGTGGAGATGGGAGTCTCATTATGTTGCCTAGGGTGGTCCCAAACTTCTGGCCTCAAGTGATCCTCCCGCCTTGGCCTTCCAAGGTGTTGGGATTACAGCCATGAGCCACCACGCCTGGCCCAGTTTCTCTCTTTCTAAAATAGTGTTGATGATGAAAAAGAAGATGATGGTGGCATTTACCCTTCATTCCACATTTACCATGCCCCAAAACTGTTCTGAGTGCTTCACGCACCTTTTTCCACTCATTATCACAACTCTTCGAGGCTTGTGCTATCACAACAGATTGTGTTCTGAAAGTAGTTACTATCAAGCCCAGTGCAAATGCCACCACCACTGTCACTCCAGAAACAAACTCTGTCATTCCCAGCTCTAGACACTGCTGCTAGGATGTAACTAATAGTCTCACCTGCTTTCTTGGGGCTCCAGAGCCTTCCCTTCTTGTCCCAGTGATAGACGTAGTCAAGGAGTCCTGATGGAAAGGATGCATTGTTCCCTCATTCATCCTTCTGAGGGCTGTGTGGTCCATGGAATTTTGTCTTACATTACTTAGGGATGTTGATCTTCTCTATTCCAAGTTTACTTAGTGAAACACATCCAGATCAGGAATTGTTCTATAGAATCAGGCTGCTTTAAAACTGAACAAAATGTTTAAAAGATATGCAGAAATAAAAGCAACAACGATTAAAACTATCTTCCCAATAACCCTGTAAAAGGCCTTCAGACTCAGGTATTGGGCTTTCTTTGACACAGTTGCGAGATGTTGTAATTCAAGCTGTTCTTCATACAGCAATTACTTTGTTACATTAGCGGTATTGGACTGGTGATCTGTCCTATTGATGCAGGGACCTGAGGGGCAGTCCTGATCAAGACAGGCAGCCAGCCTCCAGGAAAGTAAGAGCTCTGCTGCCGAAGGCAATATAATATTCCTCTGCATCCTTGGCTGTGATTTATTAGTAGTGTTTGGATGGTAAATTAATGGAACCCACAATGCATTGTGTACGGGTTATCCGCAGTTTATCACAGGGAGTGTCATGCATCGCATTGCACTCTAAACTCCTGAACCCATACTGGGAAACATCACAGATGCAGAATTACCCATCCTCTCCCAAAGTGGCATATTTACTTTAGTTAAAAATTATAACTTCCTACAACCACTGAGTTGAGACTTAAAAAGAAAACTATCAGGCACAGTTAGTTGCCTGTAAGAATGGGCAATGTATAGCTATCTTCATTTTCATAGAGAGGTGAGTAGAAATGTAAATAACCTAACTTTGGAAACTCTGAGCTGGGCACGGTGGCTCACACCTGTAATCCCAGCACTTTGGGAGGCTGAGGTGGGTGTTTAAGACCATCTTAGGCAACATAGTGAGACACTGTCTCTACACAAAAAAAATTTAAAAATTAGCCAGTCATGTTGGTGTGCATCTGTAGTCCCAGCTACTTGGAAGGCTGAGGTGGGAGGATCACTTGAGCCCTGGAGGTCAGGTTTACAGTGAGCCATGACCGTGCCACCGCACTCCAGCCTGGGTGACAGAGTGAGACTCTGCCTCAAAACAACAACAACAATGAAACTCTGCACTGCTTCTGGAATACAGACTAGACTGCAGTATCAATTGGCTCACTTGGGAGCATTGGGAAGGAGAAGGGAGAAGTGAAATCACTTTGAAGAGATCTGGCTTTGGGCTACCATTTGAAGGTGTCCCCTGCTGAGGACTGAGCATAAAACCCACTCAAGAACTCATTTCAAGGAGACTCTGGTGTCCTCTTTGGAGTACAATAAGACTAGGCAGAACCCAGGACGCAGGTTTGTGTTTGGAATTGCCCAAGGCAGGGGATTGGCTTGCATGACTTCACAAGTTTCCTTCTAGTTTAATGAAGTGTCTTCTGAGAGATTATGACATCTCTACTCTCTCCAAAAGCCGAGGTCAATGAGGACAGATCTGAAGGAAGCCACGGCTATGGCATTTTTAGCCAACTCAGCAAAGTGGCAATGAGGTGATTCTCAAACCTAGTGCTGACTGAATTACCTACTGGGCCTGATAAAAAAAGCCTGTGGAGACTTTTGACTCAGGAGCTTTGTCTGGATCCTGTGTCAGTTATTTTTTTGTCAACTTTATTGAGGTATAATGTACATGCCCATCTGCTGTGTCCACATCCACAAGTTTGATCATTTTTGATGATAGAATACATCCCTGTCACCCCCACTGCAATCAACATACAGAGCATTTTCATCGCTCAAAAAGTTTCCTTTTGTCTTTTGTACAAACGCTCCTACTCCCCTACTCCTAGATCTAGGCATCCATTGACCTGCTTTCACTATAATTAGTGCCTTTTCTGGAATTTCATAAACACAGAATCACACAGTATGTATTTTTTGGTTCCGGCTTATTTCTCTCAGCATAATGCTTCATCTATTTTGTTGCATATATCATTGGCTCATTCCTTTTAATTGGTAAGTCGTATTCCATTATTTTGCTACATCACAATATTTTATTTTTTTAAATTTTTATTTATTTATTTATTTTTTTGAGTTGGAGTCTCGCTCTGTCGCCCAGACTGGAGTGCAGTGGCCACTCCCGGCCACCGCAGCCTCAACCTGCTGGGCTCCAGCGATCCTTCTGCCTCAGCCTTCCAAGTAGCTGGAACTACAGGCGCGCGCTA
>CAUYQG010231773.1:0-19876 GCA_963574415.1 Tarsius wallacei | reverse complement strand
TGTACCACTGCACTCCATTCTGGGTGACAGAGTGAGACTCCAACTCAAAAAAAAAAAAAATTTTCGCCAAGTTATTCGTTTGCCATTGTGAGTCAGTATTACCATATGCATAGAACTTGGGGCACTTTTTCTTCATGCTTGTTTTACATTTTGTTCTCATATAGTCAACACTTTTTATCATAATAGTAATTTCTCATTCACTTACGATACCAAAAGTTAAATCATGCTTTTCTGAGTGCTCTCTTGCCAAAGACCACCAGAATTACAACTGTTGTCAAAGAAAGTGTACAATACCAGCTCTGAAGATGGAGGAAGAAACCATAAACAAATATCATTGGCCGAGTGTGGTGGCTCATGCCTGTAATCCCAGTACTTTAGAAGACTGGGGCCAGAGGACTGCCTGAAATCAAGAGTTTGAGGTTACAGTGAGCTATTTTTTTTGAGTTGGAGTCTCCGTCACCCA
This sequence comes from Tarsius wallacei, assembly GCA_963574415.1. NCBI lineage: Eukaryota > Metazoa > Chordata > Mammalia > Primates > Tarsiidae > Tarsius > Tarsius wallacei. The sequence goes on along the minus strand of CAUYQG010231773.1, from coordinate 19,413 downwards.
GGTTGCAGTGCAGTGACACACTCATGGCCACCTCAGCGTCAACCTGCTGGGCTCCCATGATCCTTCTACCTCAGCCTTCCAAGTCGTCAGAACTACAGGCGTGTGCTAGCACGCCTAGCTAATTTTTGATTTATTGTAGAGACGAGGTCACACCAAGTTGCTGGGGCTAGTTTCGAACCTATGGACTCATGCAGTCCTCTTGCCTTGGCTTCCCAAGGTGCTGGGATTACAGGCTGAGCCATCAAGCCCGGCCTGTAATGGGGCTTTATTATTATTATTATTATTTTTAACATGAAATGCCCTCCTCTTTTAGCTTTTTAGGCCACAGAGACCTGTGGGTGCTCAAAAGTGAAGCAATTTAAGAAATACTTTTGTTTAATTTATAAGATGGAAAGTTAGAGATAGCTCCGAGAATTGGATTAAGCAACAGAAATCAGATTTCAAGACTTGAATGCTACTTGTAATAACTTAATCCCCAAGTAAAACAAATGAGATGTTGAATGTGAACATGCTTTGTAAACTGTAAAGCGTTCTATAAATCTTATATAGCAAATGTGTATTGAGTGCCTACTACGAATATGACCTTGTGCGAGACAGAATCGGGAACTCAGCAGCAACAAAATCTGGTCCCTTCCCTCTCGAGACCCTGTTACACAGTTGAGGAAATAAAATATACAGAAATAACCATGTCATAAGTGCAGAAAGAAGGTACGTTGGTAATGTGAGGGGAAAGAGGTCTCTTTTACCCCTAGGGTTCAAGAGACTTTCTTGAGAAAAAGCATTTAGGCAAGCCTTTGACTCATGGGGCGTTTCAGTCAGAGATGGGGAGAAGGCATTTGAGATGGCAGAAATGATGGGGGATGGAGAGCGCATGGAGCATGTTCAAGAACAAGTATTGAACCCAGTTGAGTTAGAGCTGGTCTATACAGACACCAAGTGGGAAGTGAAGCTGACAAACATTGGTGCCAAATGATAATGGTCTTGAGTGCCAACTAGCATATTTGAATGCGTGAATCAATGGATGGCGTTAAAGATATTGAACGGAGAGTATCATGGTAGTGCTTTAGAATCATGCTTTTGTGAGTAACTTGGGGGCTATTGAGAGGAAAGGCAGGGCAGAAACTAGAGGCAGGGAGGCCAGTTAGAAGGCTTCCATGATCAACGAAGGAAAAGGGGGAAGGAAGCCTGAAATGGATAACAGTGAAATAGGAAAGGAGCAGATGCCAAGAGGGGAACAGAGCCCGATGCCTCAGTGGAGAAGGAACAGCTTTAAGCTGACACCGAGTTTTCCGGAGCAGTGGTACCCGTGGAGGAAACTCAGAAGGAGGTGCCTTTGAGAGGCACTGAGTTTGGAGTGCTGAAGCATGCCATCTTCTAGACAGATGGGGACTTTGAGCTCCATAGGAAGGCCAGGGCTGGCTTGGTATATAAGAAAAAGTCAAGAGGTGGGAGAAGAGATTTTCCAGAGAGAGAATATAGGAGGAAAAAGGTTGAAAATGGAGCCTTTTGAGACAAGAAAGGAAAACCTAGGGAGGCAGAGAGAAGTGTGGCAAGATAACAAGGGAGAACCACAGAGGAACATGCTCCAGAAACCAGCAGACAGGGTTTCCCTGTGGAGGGAGCCAGGCATGTCAAACACTGGAAGGGGAGGAAAAGCCTAGAAAGACCATTGGATTGACAAGCGCTAGATGACCCCTTAGTATTTTTCTTCGTAAGGTAATATGACTTGCAGGATGACTATTAAGTGGTTTCATTTGCATACGTTTGTAGCTTGCACAAATCAAGAATCACTGTTAGCCAAGCATAGTGTCTCACGTCTGTAATCCTAGCACTTTGGGAGGATTGCTTGAGCCCAGGAGTTCAAGACCAGCCTAGGCAACCTAGCGAGACTTCATCTGTACAAAAAAATAAAACAATTAGCTGGGTGTGGTGGCAAGCACCTGTAGTCCCAGCTACGTGGGAGACTGAGGAGGGAGTGTTCCTGACACTGTACTTCTGCCTGGGCACCAGAGCGAGAACCTGATTCATAAATAAATAAATAAATAAAATAAAAACTACATTTCAGAGGCCAGACACAGTGGCTCTTGCCTATAATCCCAGCACTTTGGGAGGCCGAGGCAGAAGGATCAGGAGTTCAAGTCCAACCTGGACAACATAGTGAGACCTCATCTCTGCAAATAAAACATTAGCTAGGCGTGGTGGCGCATGCCTGTAGTCCCAACTACTAGGGATGCTGAGGCAGAAGGATTGCCTGTTCGATCTAGGAAGTTGGGGCTGTGGTGAGCCATGATCGCACCACTGCACTCCAGCCTGGGCAACAGAGTGAGACTCTGACTCAAAAAAAAAAAAAAAAAAAGGTAACTCTCTTTCAGGTCCCCTCCTGCTGCGGGAGCTTTTCTGTCTTCTTAATAAACTCCTACTTTGAAAAATAAAAGTTTCTGTGAATGCAGAATGTTTCTAAAAGTAACTTAATTCCACTGCCCTTTACCATATGGCTGTTGTGTGACGTGTGTGTCTGCGTGTTTTCACGTGCGTATGAGCTTAGTGCAATGGAATGAGGAGACTGGGGTCAGATAAATCTAGTTTCACAACCTAGCTGGGCCCTTTTCCAGTCTTGTGACTTTAGAAAAGTTACTGTCTCTAAGCCTGACTTTTTCCATCCATAACTCATATAGGACTATTTTGGAGATTGAGTAACGTATAATTTAGTCGGGATCTATACCATAGTAGGCAATTAACAAGTGTTGGTTCCCTTTGCTTCACAACCTTATATAGATATGTAAAAGTGTACATAGTGTGCATCGACACACAAAGCCTTATCTTTATGACTCATTTTTCACATGTTCATTTCATCACGGGAAGCACACCCCCTCCCTTTATAGCTGATCTCTCCCATGTTAGTTCAAGTGGCCATCAATTTAGTTTGGATAAGAATTCATCTGGGAACTTGTCAAAATGTATATTCCCAGGTCCAGAGATTCTGATTTAGTAACTTTGGGGGGATGCTGGGGAATCTGCATTTTAAACAGCTCTGCCACAGCTGGCGATGAAGCTTAATAATTGCCAACTTCTGGGAAGGAGAGGAGGGGCAAACCGGACACTTGATGTGCTGGTTTCAAATCTGATTTCTATTGGAAATATGTCTGTGTTCAAAAGTTTTATGTTTGTATCATCAAGGTTTATGGATTGTATTTATAATCAGATAAAAACAAATGGATTCCAGATAGTCAAGAAATGGTGGTATTGCTGCACACCCCCCCCGCCCCCATTGCTGTCTGCCATGTATCCACAGCAGTACCAGGTGGCATGCAGCCCCTAAACCAGCTGCTTTTTCTGTGGAATAAGTGATAATACCCTGTCCCTGTGCCCAGAGTTGGCAAAACCAATGTATCGTTAGTTGTTAGCAATAACATTATATGGTGACAACGTAGCACAGTCATACCCTTAAAATGTTTTGCCGCGTTGATCTATCTGACTCTGTCTTCTGATGGAGAAACATTTCTGTCATTAAATGATTTCCCCCGTTCTCTGCATCATAAGATCATACAATTTTTAGGCTAAAGTTCATCTATCCTACCTTCATTTTATAGATGAGAAAAAATAATGGATCCTTTTCTTCCTAGTCCTCGCTATCTTTTTTGCTTATTCACAGCAAGGACTTGAGACATACAGACATGCTTGGTGTTTAAGCTAGATGTGGAGACTGGAAGGCATTTGAGTTATGTGTATCGAATTGTGTTTTATGTTCCCTGTACAACATTTAAAAATCAGATAACTTAGCAGGAAAAAACTTAACAGGAATATATTTATTCAAACTATATTGGGCCATTTGTAAATGCTGTCAGCATCTTCCTGCTGGTTTGCATCTCTTGGAGGAGGGTGTCGATGGCCTGGAGACTTCTCCTAGAAACGGGGCTCCTCTCTCTGTACCCACAACCCCCAAGGGAAGGGGATGGCACCAACATTCATAGACTCCTGTACCTTTAGTGTATTATCTCAGCCAGCTTGTGAGAACCTCAGATGACCTAGAATGGTGGCAGCTGGGGCAAAAGAGTTTCACTAACTGCAGCTAGGGTTAGAGATGAGAGTGTCCTGCCCTGGCGTCTTTCTGACTCCCGAGTCCGGCCTCTTCTTCCCACACACCAGGCTGTCTCCCCAGCCCATAGATGAAACATATCTGTTCCCGATTTTACCTCAGAGATCTCATCCCTAACATTGTTGTAACCTCAGAATATTTGACAAGAAGCAAATGGAACAAAGATAATGTGCAAACTTGAGCTTGTTCAAAAAATATTTACTGAGTGTCAACCATCTGCCAGGTACAAGAACAGGACCACCCCCCTCCCAGGACTCCCTGTCTCCCTAACCTTCTGTATCTTCTCTATGCTGCTGCAAGCTTTTCTTTTAGAGTAAAAACACCAATGGACTTCTGCCCTGATAAGATCAATCAATTTGTGTCTTGCTATGGCTGTGACTGTCACTGTGCTGGACTAAATGTCCCCCGAGTCACTATGCCAGTTGAAAGTTTTATACTATTCCTTAGAGGATTGCCCAGAGATGTTCAGTTAATGTTTGTTGATTGCCCTCTGAGGCCCCGAGGAACTCGACAGGGGGCTAGGGAAAGAGCCCAGAGCTCCTGCAGAGTGAGCTGGGGGGAGGCAAAGCGCTCTTGGTGAGAGAATCCAGAGAGGAGGCATAGGACTTGTTCCCGGCATCTGTGACTTTGCTGGTTTGGTTTCCTCACCTGTAGCCAGAGAAGGTCTTGCTCAACTATGGCAAAGTTCCCTTCCAGCTCTAAGAGGCAGTCACTCTATTTTCTCTCCAGTAGAAAAAGCAGAGGTGTGGGACAGGCAGATGGAAAGCGGGGCAGGGGCTAAGGCTGAGATCTTGCAGGGGCCCCAGTTTCATAGTTCATCCTTGCCGTGTTCATAGATATACTGATAATAGCTAGACTTTGGATGCTGCTTTTACCCTTACACCTTTGAGAAAAGTGTGTGAGTTTAACGGTGGGAGATTGTCTGCTTTGGAGGGAAGGAAGATTCTTATGGGAGGATTGAGACTAGCTAGGAGCCATGGCTTCCAAATTTTATAACTAAAAAGAACCTTGGCAATCAACTAGCCCAAACTCTTTGCATTCCAGCTAAGGAAATGAGAGTCCAGGGAAGTCATAGGACCTGCTCAAGGTCACACAGTTGGTGGCCAAGTGGGAACAGAACCCACTGTCCTATACGCAGCCTGCCAAAAACTGGCAGGTTTTCAGGAGAGCAGGAGATGACAGGCAGCAACAGAGCTTAGTGAGGGACTGTCCCATGGAGAGAGCTGACTATGATATCCACTGGGCTTCCAGCAGATACAGCTATAGGCCACCACGATACAAAACTTCCGGTCTAGGTGAAGCCCTTGGATTTTTGCTAATTAAGGTCATCAAGAAAATTTATTTTTGAACCAGGAGAGGCAGAAGGCTGTTTCTTTTTCTTTTCTTTTTTCTTTCTTTTTTTTTTTTTTTTAAGTCAAGGCCTTACTCTGTCACCCATTGGCATGATCCTGGCTCACCACAGCATCAACCTCCTGGGTTCAAACAATCCTTCCTCCTGGCACATGCCACAATGCCCAGCCAATGTTTTTATTTTTGTAGAGGCAAGGTCTTGTTATGTTGCCCTGTCTGGTCTCAAACTTCTGGGCTCAAGCAATCCTGCCGCCTTAGCCTCCCAAAGTACTGGGATTACAGGCATGAGCCACCACACCTGACCCTGTTTCCCATTTTTTAAAAGCATTTCTCCTTCTCTTATATAAACGGAAATCACTAAGAAATACTATAACTTAATATTGAGAGGAATTAAATGCTTTCTCAGGGAGTGTGAAGAGGAAGACCCAGCTCACACACCCATGTTGCTAGCCACTGCCATGTGTATGGTCATCCCAGTGTACATTTTCATGAGAAACCCATGGCTGTGGAAGTCCTGGAAGGGCATCCTGGGATTATTTCAGCAACCCATGAAGGCAGGCTTTGTGCAAGGTGAGACAGATGCGAGCTGCCACTTCCTGCTTCATGAATTGGTTATTATATCTAGGCCCTGTTTTGTGTTATTTTTCCTGTTTATGTGTTAGAACAACTTCTGACTGTCTGTAGAGTTGATTACAATTAGATAATAAGACCACTAGTTCAGTAAACACAAAGCTGGATCCATCATCTTGCCAGCCAAGGGAGACTCTCACTCAGATCAGTCTCCCCATTCTCCTGTGTACTTGGGTGTAAGCGTGGAGATTTCTGATTAGTTCCCCTAGGATAGTGACTGGCTTCTAGACCCAAGCGAGGATTTCCTTTGTGAAAAACATGTACTCAAGGCTGGGTGTGGTGACTCATGCCTATAATCCCAACACTTTGGGAGGCCAAGGTGAGAGGATTGCCTGAGCCTACAGGTTCAAGACCAGCCTGGGCAATTTGGTGAGACCTCATCTCTACAATAAATCAAAAAATTAGCTGGGCATGGTGGCACGTGCTTGTAGTTCCAGCTACTTGGAAGGCTGAGGTGAAGAAATTGCCTGAGTCCAGCAGGTCGAGGTTGCGGTGGCCGTGAGCCCGCCACTGCACTCCAGCCTGGGCGACAGAGTGAGACTCCAACTCAAAAAAAAAAGAAAGAAAAACCTATTCAGCATTCTGGTCTGTCCCTGCTGAAACCTATTTCTTCTGATCTTGTAGTCCCTGACTTGAGCTGGAAGAGCAAGACTTCTCTGGGTCTCAGGGCTGTGCCTCTGATGCTCTTTGGTGGAAGGGGCTTACCACATTACAGTAGCCAAAGTCACAACTGGGCACCTTCTGTGGTGTACTCAGCCCTGCCCTTGGGTTAATGCGAGTTTCACCTGGGACTTTCATAGGAGGGGACAGGGACCACTTTGAACAAAGGGAGGCCCTAGGATAGACTGCAGAAGCCACTATGTGGCACTGAAACGAAGCCCCATGTGAGGTTTTACTCAGACATTATGGAACTGGCTGACCCTGAGTGCTGTGCTCACTAGGGCACAAAAATAATAATAACCCTGACCTTTAAATTTGTCCTCTTAAGGTCTAGCAATTCTGCAGTGTCTTTAGCAGCTACACACTATAAGATGACTTTTTGCACAGAAGCCCGTAAATTATCTAAATGGAAATATGCTTCTAAGTGAATTTCTTACCTTGTTTGTTTTAAATTTAGTATTCTCAATATTTGTTTTTGTTTTTGACGTTTTCAGGAAATGAGTCAAGAACTTTTTGTCACATTTGAATGTTCTATTTTAAGACTTTCTTTTCTATTTGTAATGAGTTTCTGATAAGATGAGTTGCGCCTCTATTTTAGGAAATACTTTTTGAGGTCTTTTTTTTTCTTTTATGAAGTTTAAATGGGAGTTTTACCTGCAATCCTAGCAACTATCTTACATTAAAAGTGATCTCTATTTTCCCCCCACCATGAGGGTCCCTTGCTCAGGGAGAATAAGGAAAGTTTTGGTGATTAGTCATTGTGGTATTCAGCAAACAAATACTTGGGAGGCCATGATTTATGTTACTGGTCAAAAAAAGGAGAAAGATCTTGTGTCTCTAGAAGATTATCTTTGTGAAAGGTAGGTAGCCTGTAGCCCTAGAAAGTCTCTTGGGTGCTGTTTGTGTTGTGTGTTAAGGTCTCTAAACCCCGGTGGCCATTTTCTGTGAGCTTGAATCCCTGAAACTCCTCCCACCACAGAGTCTATGAGCATTTGTTTTCTAAAATGAAAGCACAGGCAGAAACTCGAGCCAGTCTACAGAACAGCCTGTTCTTTAGATTTTTTTTTTTTAGATTACTATATTTAAAGCATAATTTTTCTAGACAGCATATTGTGGGTTTTACCTGTAGTGGGTTTTGGTTTGGGTTTGTTTGGGAAGTTTGACATTTTGTAATGTATAAGTGTCATCGCCGCCCTTGCCTAGATAATTCCACACTAAAGCAGGTGAGCAGGAGAACCTCCATTCTGTTTCAATTACATTTCTTTCGGGGTGAAATTAGCAAAAGCTGATTAGAATGTCGTTCCTTTAATATTCTTTTCCACCTTCCCCGACAATTTTTTCCAGTCGATCTCTTTTGTCTGAACCATTGTATGTCCATTTGTAAGACTGGACAGAGTTTTTGTAGCGTTTACATAGTAGAAAAACCCTTGTGCCTCTTCTTACGCCTCAGACCTACCGGTGGGCTTGCTTGACAGCCCTGCCCCTGGAAGAGACGTCTGTTTCACCATCCAGTGCTGCCTCAGAGCTCTGTGCTGACATCCTTGGCCACTCTCCAGAGGTCGCAGTGTTGGCAGCAATGGCTTCAAACTGGAAATGTGGGAGGAGGAATTGTGGGAGATGGGGAGAAGGAAATGTTTGTGCAGGTAAAGTGTGTACATGGGCTTAAATAAATATCTGAGGACCCAGGTTCTTGCAGATGGCCTCTGTCCGCTGGTATTTTGTGTCTGGAGCCCGGCAAGACTGTCTGTCCTGTGGGGAGCTGGTGGGGCAGAGCAGGCCGAGAACATCAGCACCCTCCCTCCCAAGAGATGTCCAGAATGCTCTCCAGACCAGAAGGGCAGCTTGGCATGCGCCCAGTGTCTCCAGAGCAGAAATGTGCTTCCCGAGTTTGACCATCATTGTTCATTGAGCAGGTCTGAGAATTCCCTGCAAGCTTGGTGGATATACTTTACTGTGTTGAAGCCCTGACAGCCAGGTGGTCCAGGCCCCATTTTTATATGTTTTCTGGAATTGTTTTATTTGTTTGACACAGTGATGGAGCATGGGGTATTCAGAATACTGTACCCCAGTAAGGAGCTACTGCTAAAGGCCAGGGTATTGCTCTGTAGTGCAACCCCATAACACACTTGCTGATGATGAAGATGGGGGCCTCTTTTAAAAAGGAGAGTCAGGTGCTTCTGACAGCAAATCTGATCTCACAAAGTGCTGAGTAAGTGTTGAGAATCCTTTTCTTCTTGAAGCTTGAACAGACCCTATTATTAAAGTGACTACTTGGAGGGAAGTGAAGAGTTTAACATCTACCCCTCAGATTCATGTATTGAAAAACCCCACCCCAACCCATGAATGAGAAAATAGGGATTCTGAAGAAATAGAATGTCAGCAGATATATGGAACACACTGGTAGTTTTGAGAGCTTTGAATAGTGACATCTCTTTATTTACGTTTTAGGAGGACAATGAATCATTGTACAGTGATTGAAATTTCACAAGCAGGACGAAACCTATAAGTGTTGTATACTTATATTTTTCTAGTAGGGTCTAAAACACAGATACTTCAGGGACAGGAAGATAATATGAATGTTAAATGTGGTCTTGGTATAAGAAGATAAACAGAGGTTAGACTAACAACCTGGAAGTCACTGTAACTTGTTCAGATACTGTGGTGGCTTAATAAATGCAGCCTGCAGCTGAATCCAGCCTATGGACTGCTGCTTTGCATTCATGCGGCCAAGCCATGCTGTCTGATGCAGTCCACTGGTCTGGATCCTCTCAATGGCAGCCAGTCCAGTTTTCTCCGACAGAGCACTGGGCTTGAAGCTCTTTAAGGCCCAGTCCAGGCAAAAGTAATGGCCATCGAACCTTCTGTGTCACAGCAAATAAGCCAGCCACTTCGGATACAACTCTGTCCATCTCTTACAGACTAAGTAATTGTGTCAGTGGGGTCAGCCACAGAACACAGCATGTATGTGCAGGGACATCTGGAGGGGTATCAGGCCTGGCTAAGCTCAGTGGAGCGATCCCAGCATGAAACGGGAAGAACTCATCAAAGGAAGTCCCTCTGTGTCTGAGCTTGTCACTCCCAAAGTAGCTGAATGGAACCAAGCCCGCAGAGGCAAGATGACGGCAAGGGACAGCAGACATATTCTGATGCACCTGGTCTGTGGTATTGACCTGTTCGGTCCAAAGATGTTTTCTGAAATATCAAACAGCAACTTCCTAACTTGTCCTAGACTGGGACAGTGTAGCAATTGTCCTCTCGCTCCTCATTGACACTTTATTGCTCTTCTGCACATCCTAGAATTTATAATATCTTCCTTTTAAAAAAAAAAACACATCTTTTGGTCAGGCACTCAAGCCTGTAATCCCAGCATTATGGGAGGCCAAGGTGAGGGGATTGCCTAAGCCCACAAGTTAAGAACAGCCTGGGCAACTTGGCAAGACCTCATCTCTACAATAAAATCAAAAAATTAGCCAGGTGTGGTATCACGCACCTATATTTCTGGCTACTTGGAAGACTGAGGCAGAAGGATCGCCCGAGCCCAGCAGAACGACGCCGGGGTAGCTGTGAGTGTGTCACTGCCCTCCAGCCTGGGTGACGGAGTGAGACTCCAACTCAAACAAACAAACAAACAAACAAAAAGAAACATCTTTTAACCCTGCCAGTTCCCACTTAGTGCTGAGTCAATAATGTCTTAAAGCACTTAGCACAGGGCCTGGGGCATAGAAAGTGCTCAGTAATGTTAACTTTTGTTGTCATTGGCACCATCTTCATCTCCACTGCACCTGTCACCTCACCATAGGTAAGGGAACTTGGTTTCCTTAAATTTTACTTACATTACTTCTTTTTTTTTGAGTTGGAGTCTCACTCTGTTGCCCAGGCTGGAGTGCAGCGGCATGCTCATGGGCACCACAGCCTCAACCTGTGGGCTCAGGCGATCCTTCCACCTCAGCCTTCCAAGAAGCTGGAACTATAGGCACGTGCCACCATGCCCGGCTAATTTTTTTATTTATTGTAGAGATGAGGTCTCGCCAAGTTGTCCAGGCTGGTCTCAAACCCCTGGGCTCAGGCAATTCTTTCGCCTCAGCCTCCCAAAGTGCTGGGATTACAGGCTTGAGCCATTGCATCCTGCCTGAATTATGTTTTTAAATGTATCTTAGCCATCTCCACCCTGACATAGGTGAAGATGAACCACAGACAAGACCCTTTTTTAGAATCTATCCTGTTTATTTCACCCATCTTTATTGCAGGAGTTAGGTTTTTCTTGGAACTCTGGGAATAAGTGAAGACAAGTGTCTGCCATCTTAAGTGAGGTTGTCTGTATCACATGTTCATTACAACACTATTTACAATAGCAAAATCATGGAACCAACCTAATTGTCCACCAATGATTGACTGGATAATGAAAATGTGGTACATATACACCGTGGAATACTATGTAGCCATAAAAAAGGAATGCAGGTATGTCCCTTAAGCAATATGGATAGAACTGGAGATCGTCATTCTAAGTTAACTAACTCAGAAATAGAAAACCAAACAAGCATGTTCTCACTCATATGCGGGAGCTAAATGGCCACAAAGATGAAAATAACAGACACTGGGGATACCAGTAAGGAGGGAGGTGGGAGCAGGGTTAGGGTTCAGAAATTACCCATTGGGTACAATGTTCACTCTGTAGGGAATGGGCCACCTGAGATCCTGTCCCCACCACTACAGTATGCCCATGTAACAAACATGCACATATACCCCCTGAATCTAAAATAAAAATGGAAAGAAAAAACAAGTGAGGTTGTAGGGTTTACGTTGTGTGGGGTCGACCCTAGGGAGCCAAAGTAGAATCATTCTAAGAAGGATGACTTGACCAAAGAAAAGCCACCAGACGCTGCTGGCAGTGGAGTCCTGACGTTGGCTACTCTGAGTGTGGTCCTCGCGCTGGCAGCATGGGCATCCCCTGGGAGCCTGTTACAGATGCAGAGCCTCGAGCCCTACCCCAAACCCACTGCGTCAGCAAACACACTAGCAAGATCCCCAGTGGACTTGTGCATGTCAACGTTGGGACATGCTGCTGTAGACAGACACTCTGGGAAGCCCAGAGATTTGTGCAGATTCTGGCCTATGCAAGACTGCAGGCTTGCTAGCTAGCGGGTGCTATGGGTGGTGATTTGGGTGTTTTGGTCTTAGGGAGTAGGGCAGAGGTGGTTCTTTTTAAGTTCTGCAAAAATATATGATGGGGTGATTTTGGAGCACAGTAAAAATCTGATTCTGAAGACTGTTGCTATCTCCTGGCTGTGATATTCACCTTAATATAGCCCCTTGTTCCCTTCTACATTTTCTTTTCTTTTTTTCTTTTTTTTTTTTGAGTTGGAGTTTCACTCTGTCACCCAGGCTGGAGTGCAGTGGCTCACTTACGGCCACCACAGCCTCAACCTGCTGGGCTCAGGCGATCCTTCCGCCTCACCCTTCCAAGTAACTGGAACTACAGACGCACACCACCACACCTAGCTAGTTTTTGTGATTGGTTGTAGAAACAAAGTCTCACCAAGTTGCCCAGGCTGTTCTTGAACCCCAGGACTCAGGCAATCCTCTCGCCTTAGCCTCCCAAAGTGCTGGGATTACAGACTGAGCCACAGGCCCGGCCCCCTTCCACATTTTCTACCCTCCACTGACCTAGCCTTGGAAACCCTGTTACCAAGAAGGGAAAGTCCTGTTAGGGGACAGAAAACCTTTGTGTGTCAGGAAAGTGATACAAATAATTGCACCTTGATTTTAGATGTCTGTCCTCCAGAACTGTGAAAGAATGCCTTCCTGCTGTTTTAAGTCACCGTGGTCATTTGTTATGGCAACCCTAGAAAACCAGCACGGTGTCCGGACCTAGCCTCGATCCAGAAGCTCCTGGGAGCTTGTTAAAAATTAGGTTCTTCTGGGTCCTTACCCCTGGGTGTTCTGATTCAGTCAGTCTAGGGTGGCATCAAGACATGACTTTTGTGTGTAGTTCAGGTTTTGTTTTATTACTTACATATTTCTTTCCATGTTGTTCCCAGGATGGTAACCTCATTGTAGTTAGACTTTAAAAAATAAATAAATAAAGATGTAGGGTACAATTCAGGGTTAGGTATACAGATGTTCATTATGCTGGTACCCTTGTTGATGAGGTGTGCCCCTTCCTCCCCTGGCAGTTTCCCTCAGCTGCCAATCCCTTTCTTATAGTATTATAATTGTTCAAGGTCCACTTATGAGTGAGTACATAAGATGTGACATTTTTAATAAGGGTCTCTAGGTGATCCTGACACACTGTGCCATTCCTCAAGCTTTTCCTTTGGCCTGACTTTTCATCCATTTTACCTGCAACTTGGGCGAGATTCCTGCTCACGTTTGTAGCCACCTCCTGTACGTCAGACAACTGAAGCTTGAGCCCAGCTTCCTGGAGTCCCTTTTGGATATCCATTGATGGAGAGAGCCTCCTGCATCTTTCACAGGCTCCTCAGAGGGGGCACAGTCGTCATCCTTCTCCCCCTAAACCAGCTCCTTGATCTGGGCTTCCTACCTGTTAAAAGCACATGTAGGCAGCAGAACCAGTATCAGCCATCCTCCCCGTCCTCTCCTGTAACTTCCAGCTAGTCGATTCTTCCATCCAAATAACTTTCCAGATGTCCCCTCTGTTTCACCCCCGCCTGTCTCCATGCCTCCTTTTCAGACCCCCTTGAGAAATTCTTCTCATGACACTGCTTCTAGAATGATCTGCCTGCAAGTTTGTCAAGTCATTCCTGTTTTAAATCTTTTAAGTGACTCGCCATTGTCCAGGCTGTGCATTAGAGAGCTTGAAAAAAATCCCAATACTCAGGCACCAACCAAGACCAAGTAAGTCAGAATCTCTAGATGGGGCCTGATAGTTGGTGTTTTCTCAGGTTCCCTTGGATGATTTGAGTATGTAGTTGGGTCTGAGAACTGTGGAGCTGACTCCTGACATCGGAAACTCTCCCATCTCCCAGAAGGCCCCGCATACACCTGCGTAACAGCTGTCCCTTTCCCCAGGGTTGGCGTTCTATGTCATGCCTCCTTGCCTTTGCTTATACTTCTGCCTAGATAGAATGCCTTTTTCCCTGTTGGATTCCAAGGAAAAGCTCCCTCTCCTTCAAGACTCAGCCCCACCTCCCTTTCCCTGACTCTTCTTCCCCAGTTTAAGGCTGCCTTCCCCCAAACCCTGGATGTCCCCCAGTGGAGCACTTTGATCATCGTAGGAGCTGTCTGCATGTCTGTCTCCTCCATTGAACTGTGAGCTCCAGGAGGTTGCTGAATGAGAGAAAAAATAAAGGATTCAAAAAAGCCAAGGGGAGGAAAGAGTTCTGTTTCCCTGAATGATGGTCTTTTGTTGCTTATGCTTATCAGATACTTGTTAAGAAAGCAAAACCCGCCAGGTACAGTGGCTCACGCCTATAATCCCAGCACTTTGGGAGGCAGAGATGAGAGGATTGCCTGAGCCTACAGGTTCGAGACCTGCCTGGGCAACTTGGCGAGACCTCATCTCTACCATAAATCAAGAAAACTTAACTGGGCATGGTAATGCACACCTGTAGTTCCAGCTACTTGGAAGGCCAAAGCGGAAGGATCACCTGAGCCCAGCAGGTCAAGGCTGCGGTGGCCATGAGCGTATCACTGCACTCCAGCCTGGGCAACAGAGTGAGACTCCAACTCAAAAAAAAAAAAGAGAGAAAACAAACCCTCCTCAACTGAATGATTACTTATTGAAAATGTAGTAGTAGTAGTATATGGAATACCATTAACTGAATATTTGCTAGCTAATATCTCTAAATTCATTGCCTCACCTATCACAATAGTCTTCTCAGTTATTATTCTTATTACAGAATAAATTGAGCAAAATACTGTGTGATCATGAAATGGTGGAAAATATGAAATACAATATATAGGTAATCACCTGGCCAGCAGCATGTTAATGACATACTGTAGGCTGATCAGGAATATCTGATTTTATTGATAAAAATAGCTAACGAGGCCGGGCGCAGTGGCTCAAGCCTGTAATCCCAGCACTTTGGGAGGCTGAGGTGAGAGGATTGCCTGAGCCCAGGGGTTCGAGATCAGCCTGGCAACTTGGTGAGACCTCGTCTCTACAATAGATCAAAAAAATTAGCCAGGCGTGGTAGCACGCGCCTGGAGTTCTGGCTACTTGGAAGGCTGAGGCGGAAGTCTCACCAGAGCCCAGCAGGTCAACTCTGGGGTGGCCGTGAGCATGCCACTGTATTCCAGCCTGAGCGACACAGTGATACCCTGACTCCAAAAAAATAAAAAGCTAATAATATGCAGTTTTTGAGTGACAAGTACACGTCTGACACTAAATTTGGCATAAAGCAAGCATCACCATGAAGGATTCCAGTCAAATGATGAGATGGTGGTGCATATTTACTAACATTTGGAATCACATAAATATAGCCTGCCTTTTCATTTTATTAACAGTTAGTTTGAAACCAGAATCACAAGATCAAGGTTGAAAACCCAGCCTTGCCAATGACAAGTTATGTGGTGTTGGAACTTTGGCTTAATTTTTCTGAGCCTCGGTATCTCATCTTTGAAATGGAAATATTATTTTCCAGCCTGCAGGGGTGTTGTGAGAAGGAAAATGAGGTGGTATGTATGAAAGTGATTTGTAAGTATGGCACAGGGCTCAACAGGAATCAGCCTGGGTGTTCTCGTCTTTGTTCTGTGTTTGCGTCTAGAAAGTTGGCCTTTGGAAGAAGTCAGGATGGGGAAGGTGGGGTTCTGCTGGGTAAGCGGATATGGGCACTGTGGGTGCTGAAACAATCACAGGCTGTCTGAATTCCCTGGCAGGGCGGGGTGCAAGGATGCTGGGATGTGAGCCGGAGAAAAACAAATGGAACGAGCTACTTAGAATGAGGGGATGGAGGAGAATGGTTAGAAAATTAGAGCCTTGCTGTGTTTGTTGAAACAATGGAGCTGAGAGAATAGCAGTGGTTAGGGTTTTACATTGAGTCACCTTTATCAAAGACCAGCCCAGAGACCACAGATGGGCTTTGGGGGTGCTTGACATCTTGATCTTTCGCTCTTAGGTTTTTCCCAACGATTCTAGCCCCAGCAGCTCTGGAGCTTTCTGGATCTGAATTCAAGAGTTCAATTATCTTGTGGTCTTGATGTCTCGATTCTGAACCTATCCATGGATTCACATGGCCAGAGCTCCTTCTCACAGGGTCCCGTTGATGGCGGGGATTCTGGCTCCTTCTTCCTTAAAGATGAAACCAAGCCTTTATTTTTTTATTCTAATAGATTGAAGAATATTTTCTAAGTTGTCATCAGGATAACAGTTCTGATCTCAAAATATGATTTCTGGGAAGAAAAATGATCACATTCTGCTACTCTCTGGAGGTGAGCATAGAACATAGCCATGCCTTTTTGTCACAGACATCACCATCCTAAACTTACTGAAAGTTTCTGGAGCAGGGATCAGTGTAACATGTTTAAGGGATCAAGATGCACTTTGATAGAGTTGACATTTTCAAACACCTCAACAGGCGGAGAGTGGAAGGACCAAACAAACATGATTCAACTTAACCAGAACAAATAAATGAATTTTTGAATTTCAGTTAAAAAAAAATTCAGCCCTGGAAGTTGGAGGCCAAGGGGGAGGAAGAAAACAAAGGAAGAAAGGAGAAGTTCATGCCAAAAAAAAAAAAGAGACGTATATTATCAATAAAAGCAATTATTGAGCACTTACTATTTATTGTGCACTTGCTGAGTGCTCTTATACTCTTATTTAATCTCCTAAAACTCCATGGCATGTGTGTTATTCATTCAATTTTATAGACGAAGAAACGGAGGCTTAGTGAAGTCAGCACTTCCTGATTAACCTGGTTAGTGGGGGTCCCAGCCTCTGCCATTTGAAGAGTATGGCAGAGTAAGGTGTATGGAACCAGAAGTCGAGAAACCCAGTTTGGTCCCACCATGATATCTTTGGCTTCTCTGTACAATTTTTTGCATGGGGCAATAGCTGAAGGAACTGGGGATGTATAGCCCAGGAGAGGGGTATACAGGGTGAACCTTTGAAAGGCTGTTGTGTGGCAGAGGCTGCAGTTAGGACCTCCCCACCCACCATTGCGTCTCCCTGGTGGGGGCTTCTCGGACAAGGAGATTCCCATGCTGGGTGGAGTGAGCGCCATCCCTCACCCAGCTCCTCATCTGAAGAACCTCTTAAATCCATTTGTGACAAATTCAGAATGAGTTAGCCCGCGTGCTCCACTAAGAATCATGCATTCTTTGCTTTTTGTGATCTAAAATGCTCTAAACCCTGTTTATATTGAAGTGATGCTTACTCATTTGCCCATTTTGAGAAAGGTTCAAGGGACTGGATGGCCAGTTACTTGGAACCATCTTATGGATGCAACACTGTGAACTGGGAATGTGGTCGTCATTTGTAAAGGAACCTCAAAACACAACCCTGAAAAGGCTGCCACCCAGGAGGGGCTCTGCCCAAGGAATCATGTTTTTAAGAGGAACTGCCTGCCCTCAGAGCTAGCATTAGCCTTGGGTATTTTTATGACTCTTACCCTATTATTAAGCCCATGACCCTTAGAAGAACGGCATGGCCAGGCTCAGTGACAGAAAGAGCCAGACCCTCCCGGGAGTGTGATACAGCATTCAGGGTACTATATTCAGGGAGGGCGGGGCAGAGGCCTCCTGGGCAGGGAACCCCAAGCCCCCTTTTCTGTAGTCTCCCTCCCCCTGCATCCTGCCTCACCTCTCAGGCCCAGGACACCCCTCTGCTCTACCCTCTCTCCTCCTTGCTGGTATTCATTGCTGCACAGAGCGTCACTCACCTTACTATGCTTTAAAGGCCCCTCCCCACTAAGGTGAGGATGGAACAGAATGAAGGTGTGAAGGGAACAGAGGACACCTATCATAAAATGCTTTAGCCTTCCCCGCCCAGTCTCCTGACACTCCGCTGAAGCTGACCACCTTGATGTGTCTGTGTGAAGAAATGGGATGATAATCTAATCTAGAGCTAAGATCAGGGTCTGAGGGCAGAGGGCAGTCTTTGTCATAAAATGCTGGATGAGGAGGTCAGCATGTAGGCCTATAGAAGCTACTCAAAAGATAGAAGCTTCCCTTTGGTTGTTAAGATCCCCAGCCTCTAGCCGGGCTCAATGGCTCAGCCTGTAATCCCGCACCTTGGGAGGCTGAGGTGAGTGGATTGCCTGAACCTGCGGGTTCGAGACGCCTGGGCAACTTGGCAAGACCTCATCTCTACAGTAAATCAAAAAATTAGCCGGGCGTGGTAGCGCACGCCTGTAGTTCCAGCTACTTGGAAGGCTGAGATGGAAGGATCGCCGGAGCCCAGCAGGTCGAGGCTGCGGCGGCCGGGAGTGGCCACTGCACTCCAGTCTGGGCGACAGAGTGAGATTCCAACTCAAAAAAAAAAAAAAAAAAAAGATCCCCAGCCTCTTCTCTGATTATTCTTTCTAGCAGGGCCCCAGCGGCAATATCTTTCATGGGTGTACAGGGCTCCCCAAAACAATAGAGTCACTTATTTTGCATCTGTTGAGACATAGTCATTGACTATGTTCATCATAATAGTAACCATAATGGTGATACACGTTTCTGTTCATTGAAAGTGTTTGTTCTTCTAGTCACTGTACCAAGAAATTAACATATTCTCCCGAGGGCTTTTTGTTTGTTTTTTGTTTTGTTTGTTTTGTTTCTTTTTATAACAACATGGTCTTGCTGTGTTGCCCAAGTTGGTCTCAAACTCCTGGCTTCAAGCAGTCCTCCTGCCTCAGCCTCCCTAAGTGCTGGGATTACAGGCATGAGCCAGTACACCCATCCACTCCCAAGGTTTTAATGTGGGAACTCTTACTGTATTACCCGTAATCCCTTATTTTGCTAAATGTTTGTTTTCTTACATTTACCTTCCACAAGTTTTGTTGTGTTTTGGTTTTGTTTTGTTTTGTTTGTTTTTTGAGTCAGGATCTCACTCTGTCACCCAGGCTAGAGTGCAGTGGCATGATCATAGCTCATTGCAGCCTCACCCTCCTGGGCTCAGGCAGTCTTCCTGCCTCAGCCTCCTGAGTAGCTGGGACTACAGGCACATGCTAGTTTTTTTATTTTTTTGTAGAGGCGAGGTATCGCTATGTTTTCCAGGTTGTTCTCAAACTCTTGGGCTCAAGCATTCTTCCCGCTTCAGGCTCCCAAAGTGCTGGGATTTTAGGTGTGAGCCACCATGCCTGGCCAAACACAAGTATTGTTTTACCTGGCTTCCCTTCTTTTGGAGTCAGCCAGGCCTAAGGCCCCCAGATCCTGATCATACTGCCTGCCCAGCTAATCTGGTCTGAACTGACTGGACACCCTCAGGCCTGAGGCTCTCCAGGCCACCCAACTCTCCCTCTCAGCTTTAGGAAAATCCCCACTTACAAACTGACTTCTGCTTCCAAGTCCCTTTCAGCCATCAAGTCATTAAATTGGCTGCTAGTAGCCGGGCTCGGTGGCTCAGCCTGTAATCCCACGCTTTGGGAGGCTGGGGTGAGTGGATTGCCTGAGCCCGCGGGTTCGAGACCCGCCTGGGCAACTTGGCAAGACCTCATCTCTACAATAAATCAAAAAATTAGCCGGGCGTGGTAGCGCACGCCTGTAGTTCCAGCTCCTTGGAAGGCTGAGGCAGA
>CAUYQG010231771.1:0-14411 GCA_963574415.1 Tarsius wallacei | reverse complement strand
ATAGAGAAACAATTTTAAAGGAAATTTTTGTTTCATTGAATAATAAAGTCATAGATTTTAATTTAGCAAGACACACAGGATTAAAACAAATCTTAACTTGTCTCTATTGTCATCAACTCAATTCCTGTATCAAAACTTAGTGACAAATAAGCCTAAATATTCCTAACAATTTAATTATCAAAAACTCTAATTTTTATGATTCAATAAATTAATCATTATTAGAGAAGTTTTGTTTTTATATTTTGATTTAATTTGTGGTATGGTGGTAGCTTCTGTATGACAGCATTATGAACTGTCTCCCTTTTTGAAAAAAATTTCAAAACATACGGGTTGGCCATGATAAAATAGTACTTTTTCCAATGTATGAATAGATTAAACACACTTTTTCCCCCAAGTAACAAGGATGACAGATAATGCTTTTGTTTAATTTAAGAAGAAATTTAAGAATTTTCTGTGATAGTTACATAGAATGTAGCTATTACTTAAGATAACACATATATGTTAAGATACAAATATATGTTAATGTCATGATTTTCAGTTGATCCATAAAATATGCAGAGTTTGGTTTTCTCTTTTCAGCAGGAGAGATCAATTCTTTTAAAACAGAATTACTGGGGTTTATTTTGTGATGGCTTAACTCTGGCAGGGCAGTAGTTCTGTACTTGACCACTGGTTGTCATAGTTTAATTGGCACTGTTACTCTGAGATCTTTCTAGAAAACAGAGATGGGTAACTCTTTATTTTAATATTCACAGTAGTTTTGAATGCATTTTAAGAAGCCATTTTATTGTATTCCCTCTAATAGGGATGGAGGGCAAGCTTCGATATTTGCTTAACAACAAGCAATTCTGCTGTGTTCATTAGGAAATTAGTTAAGCTGGATTGCCAACTACAATGATAATAGGTTTGCTTATTGTCTTTTACTTTTAGAAAATAGTTTATCTGTAATAAGGTATTTTTATTTTTATTGTTTAGTGTTCTGGACTTTTTGCTATTGATTTGCTGCACTTTGTATGTGATGTGGATGAATGATATTTACCCCCCTGGTGTGGAGTATGCAACAGTTGTGCTTGTGGCAGCTTTGTATAGTGGAAAGAACATGGTTGTTTCTCATTAGGCAAACTTGGTTTCAAATTCCACCTCTGTTGTTTCCTACCTAATATTTTGGACAACAGTTCTCTCTGAAGCTTAATTTCTTCACTTACAAGAGGGAATAATGAAAGGGAAAATAAAATGGAAAAGTTGTTGAGCGCATTAGCTATAATATATGCCAAGCTCAGTTTTGTGCATTGCACACACTGGGTGCTCAATAAATTACATGTGCTCACCTGTCTAGAATATATACAAAAAGAGATTAAGAAAAACCCTGTTTCTTATATTCCTTGTAATGTAAGTACATAATATTTCTTAGAAGTAAAAAACATGACCTTTCAATTCTATAAGAAATGAGTTTAATGTTGCTTAAGCTTTGTCATTTCTGTGTACATTCACATCTGCTATTATATGTCGGATGTTTTAATTTAAAGCTATGTATTTTTAATTCATATTACCATTTTATTTATTTATTTTTAATTGACAAATAATGATAATGATTGTGTCTATTTGTGGGGTACGATGTGATGTTTTGTTTTATGTATATATTGTAGAAATATTCAGTCAAGCTAATTAACATATCTGTTATCTACCAAATTATCATTTTTTTTGGTGGTAAGAATGCTAAAAATCTATTTTAGCAATTTTGAAACATACAATATGTTATTATTAGCTGTGATCTCTATGCAGTGCAATAGATCACTAAAACTTATTCCTCTAATCTCATTGAAACTTTGTACTCTTTGATCAACATTTTCTGCTTTCTTATCCTTTCTGTTCCCCCTAACCTCTGGTAACCAATCTCTGGTAACCAACCACCTTTCTACTGTTTTTATGAGATCAATTTTTTTCAAACTTTACATATAAGTGAGATCATTTATTAAAGACAACATTTATCTTTCTATGTCTGGCTTATTTCACTTAGCATGATGTCATTCAATTCTATCCCTGATGTCATTAATGAAAGAATTTCTTTTTTTAAGGCTGTATTCCATTTGGTATATATATTACATTTTCTTTATCTGTTTATCCATTGATGAACACTTAGGTTGCTTCTATATCTTGGCTATTGTAGTTAATGCTGAGATGAATATGAGAGTGCAGACATCTTTTCAATATCTATTTCAATTCCTTTGGGTATATACCCAGAAATAGAATTGCTGGATCATATGGTAATTCTATTTTTAGATTTTTTGAGGAGCCTCCATACTATTTTCCAAATGGCTATACTGATTTACATTCCCACCAATAGTGTACCAAGGGTTCCCTTTTCTCCACATCCTCACCAATACTTGTTATCATTCATCTATTTGATAATAGCCATTCTATAAGCATAGGTTTATTTTTTTTTAGTCTTAGAGTGTTTTTGATTTGCATTTCTCTGATGATTACTGTCAAGTACTGTTTCATATATGTGTTAGCCTTTTGTATCTCTTCTTTTGGGAAATATCTGTTCAATTCCTTTGCCCATTTTTCAGTTGGGTTATTTGTTTTCTTGCTGTTGACTTCTTTGAGTTCCTTATATATTGTGAATATTGATCCCTTATCAGATTTATGGTTTGCAGATATTTTCTCCCAGTCTATGGGTTGTTGGTTCACTTTCTTGTTTCCTTGGTTGTGCAGAATCTTTTTAGTTTGATACAATCCCATTTGTCTATTTTTGTTTTTGTTCCCTGTGCTTTTGGAGTCATATCCAAAAAATCATTGCCTAGATCAGTGTCATGGAGGTTTTCCCCTACATTTTCTTCTAGTGGCTTTACAGTTTCAGGTCTTGTGTTTAAGCCTTTATGTACATTTTGAGTTGATTTTTGTAAATGGTATGAAATAAAGGTTCAGTTTCTTTCTTTTGTAGACAGATATCCAGTTTTCCCAGTACCATTTATTGAAGAGACTGTCCTTTCTTCACTGTATATTTTTTGACACCTTTGTCAAAAATCAATTGACCATAAATATTTGGGTTTATTATTCCCTTGGTCGAGGGTCTGTTTTTATTTCAGTACCATGTTGTTTTGATTATAGTAGCTTTATAATATATTTTGAAATCAGAGCGTGTGATGCCTCCAGCTTTGTTCTTTTTGTTCAGGATTACTTTGGCTATTATATCTTTTTTTAGGTTCCATATGAATTTTAGGATTTTTTTCCATTTTTGTAAAAGATGTTGCTAGAATTTTGATAGGAATTTGATTGAGTCTGTAGATCATTTTGGATAATATGGACATCTTAACAATATTAATTCTTCTAATTCATGAACATGGGATATCTTTTCATTCATATCATTCATTTCTTAAAAATCTAATAGTAGAACTACCATATGATCCAGCAATCCTATTTCTGGGTATATACCCAAAGGAATCGAAATAGGTATTGGAAACATGTCTACACTTTCTTTTATCAATGTTTTACAGTTTTCAGTGTACAGATTTTTTATCTCCTTGGATTTACTCCTTTTATCTCCTTTAAATTTACTCCAAAGTATTTTTTATGCTAAATGGAATTTTTTAATTAATTTATTTTTGGAATAACTTGTCGCTGTATAGAAATGCTACATAAAGCCATTATTTCTAAATGCTCACCTGAGTGCCTTATATTAAGTAATGATATACATGAAATCATGGGTTTGATATGCTAGCTATATTTTTTTCTAATATACATTAAAATTAGTGTATAACAAAATGAGAAAACCTTCATCCATGTACCATATTAAAACATTTTGCTTACCACTTTATGGACAATAGGCATACCTTTGGACATACTAGTCTAAATCAACAATAAGAACATGTTTGAGGTTCATTTTTTGTTAGAAAGGTATGTTTGTTTTAAACAACATACAGTTGTCTTTTCTTTTTCTTTTCTTCTCTTTTCTTTTTTTTTTTTTTTTTTTGCCATCATGGGATTTCTCTGCTAGAGGAGAAAATGCCAACACTCTTCAGCAGAAATATTCATTCTTCAGGCAGAATGGTTGATGGATTTAGAGTACTCTCCTGTAGACTGCCTGCCTGGATTGGATTTATTCTCTGCCTTTTATGAAATGTAAATTGGACCACTTTACCTTCTGTGCTCCAATATCCTCATCTGTTAAATAGTTATTGCTATGATTTAATAAGTGAAAATATAGGAATTGTCTAAACAGAGTCAGGAATATAGCAGGTACTCAGATTGTAATTTTTCTTTATCTGTAAAGCAATGTCATTCGTTTTTCTTTTTTTTTGGAGCGGGGTTTGAGGGTTAGAGAGGGTATTTGCCATCCTGATTTTTATCAATCTGATCAAGTGCCTAATGATGTTGATACTCACTAAAGAGGACATCTGCAGTGTTTCATTTATTCTCCCCATCAATGTTTTCTGCAAAGCCAGGTTATTGTTTTTTGTTGTTTGGTTCTTGCTTTATGTGCTTTTTCCCCTCTGTTTTTTTCCAGGAGTTTACCTTGTATTTCTTAGCGTAATTTTACAGTATAGCCTATTAAACTAACCTGAGATTTTATCAGAGTTTTTTTTTTTTATAGCAGAAATGCATAAAGCAGTGGAGAAGGATAGTATAGCCATATAGGTGAATGTGTGTCTGTTATTCTCTGCATGAGACTGGCAGTAACCCAGGTATACAATATCATATTAATATTTAATATATACAAAAGTATGTTAAGAACATAGTTCTCCATTCTACTGCTTAACATTTAACCATTTAGTATACACACAAATATCTCCTTGCTTTGTCAGCTGAGAAGTTCTATAAGCAAGGACACCCTGGTAGCAATGAGCATACCTAACACACACATTTTGGTTTCTAATACCATTCTCCAATAAAATAAGCCATGACTCTTTGGAGAAATAGCTGATATCAAAGACTTAGGAAGGAAATATTCAAGATGAGCCTGGAGCATCTTGTAGTGCCAGAAAGTAGGGATGTGCTTGAATAGAACCCCACACTGATAGGGACATATCAAAGGACTGTAAAAGCAAACTGAAGGTGCTCCCAGTGGCCAAAGATAGAACAATTTGAGCAAGAAGATGGCGCAGTATTGGATTATAACCCAAAGTATAAAATATCCACGAATCCATATTGATATAAATAATTTATTGAATAAATAATTAAATGGGGGAGGATAGACAAATCTCCTGTGCAGAAGAATTCCAAATAACTTACCTAGATACTCCGCTCTCAAGGAGGGAGACCATAACTCCGCCCTCCTTAAGTGTGGGCTGTGCATATTGACTTCCTTCCAAACAGTGCAGTATGAAAAGGGAAAAAAAAAACTGCAGTGGAGACACCTGACAAACACTACTTCAGCCAGGTTACCAAGGTCAACATTGACGGTGATAGTATGTATCCTTGATATGGTCTGATGAAGATGGCACTTTGTATCTACGGTTTTCCTACTAAAACCATATAGCCGTAATCTAATAATGAGAAAAATATCAGACAAATCCTAGTTGAGGAATAGTTTACAAAATGCCTGACGCCGGATTTGGAGTCAGTCATACTCAGTGATTTATCACAGAAACAAAGAACAGACCATAAGTTCTCGCTCATAAATGGACCTTGAACAATTATAATGCTACAAGAAAGTGATTGGCAGTAGTGGGAAACTGTCAGGGGGAGGAGGGGTGGGATTGGCAGTTGAGGGAAACTGCTAGGGGAGGGAGGGGCATACCTCATCAACAAGGGTACCTGGCGTGATCAGTGTTTATATACATAACCCTGAAATGTATCCCACATCTTTATTTAAAAAAGAAAAACTGACAAGGTTATCAAAAATGAAAAATCTGTGGAACTCACAGCCAAGAGGATCCTAAGGAGATGTAATGACTAAATATAATGCGTTTTCCTGGTAAAAATCTAAAGAAGTCTGAATAAAGTCTGGACTTTAGTTAATAGTAATTTGACAACATTGGTTCAATAATTGTGATCAATTTGCATACTAATGTAAGATGTTAGTAATGGGGAAACTGGGTGTAGCGTATGTAGGAACTGTCTGCACTGTCTTCATAAGTTTTCTGTAAACCTAAAACTGTTCTAAAACAAAAAGTTTATTTAAGAAATCTTAAGTATCCTTTAAGGCTTATTGGGAATGCTACTTCCTTTATAGGCCTTTTTTGTCCTATCTTCTATATCTTCCACCTCAGCTTCCCTAATTAAGCATAATGTATATCACCTATGACCTTCCTCAGGATTTTATTTATAATTCTCTTAAATCTTAGTATAATATTTTGTGTCTTTGCTTTATTCTTCTGATGAGGCTTTCCACACTGTTTTTAGCCCAAACCCAGTGAATGTCAATATAACATTTTGTGGTTGGTCACATAAATTAGTATAGGATGCATGATATAATCAATGCTATTTCTGACCTTCTGTAGATGTAGAGTGTGAGCATTCTAGTTCATGCCTTTCAAGAAAGGTGTTTTTCTTTCAGTGACCAGAATCTTGAGCATTTCCCACTTAAGAATCTCATTTTCTCTTATAGATACTCATTTCTTAGAAATTTTAGCATAGCATATGCTACATCAGATTCATCTCATTTAAATTAAAAGTTTATAGCGCACAGGCAAAAACCATACAGGCTATTTTCATGGCCTTAAATTGTTCTCTTTCCTCACTACCTATTTTAGTAATAACATTCTTATTATTTTGTTCCAACTAAAAATGACATATCTGAATACTTTCCCTGCTGGCTTGAGGAGAAAGGATGTGTTTGTTGGCTTTTGCCCATGAGGGAGTATTCTGCGAAGCTTTGCCCAGGGCATGCTTGAGTTCCCATCAGCATCTCTGGTCTGCTGCACTGTAATTTCTATAGGGGCAGCCTCTGGCTTTTATTACTGGCAAGCAGTGTGTTGTGCGCACATAGGCACCATAATAGGAAACACCTCAGCCTGTCATAAACAGGTCTGGAGAGTAGAAAGCACAGGCCTGATGGGGATGTGTCCATAGCAACCAGAAAAGATGAGGCTGCCATATTGGAGTGAGTGCAGGCTGGTGCCAGCCTTCTTCATTTCAGAAAATAACTGGTTGATTTTAAAGCTGTTTTCCTTGTACCTAGCAATCTTTCGATTGTTTTGCTTTTGTTTTATTCTTAAATATGAATTTAAAACATCTTAAAGAAGTAATACCAGTAATACCCTTTAGAGTGTTTTGAGAGGACATATAAAGTGTTTTCCTTTGTTATTATTTTAGTTTTACCTGATTATTCCATTCCCAGTCAAGAAGGAAGAACAAATATTTTACTAAAGTGGAAAGTTAGAAAAAAAAATCATATATAAAAAAAGATTGTGTGTATATTTAGAGAATTATAAGTTATATCGAATTACAAAGAATTACAAAGAAAAAAGCATTTCTTAGTATGGTGACTTGTGTTGTTTATGCCATCACATCAACCAAATTTTAGAAAAGGAGTACATTATTTAATTATAAATGTTTTATTTTATAGTTGCTAGTTGTTTGTTGTTTTTTTTCCAACTTCAGGAAAACAGTTAACTACAGCTTTAATGATAGTAAGGTTCTGTATCTAGAATTTAGGAAGAGAATTTGGAAGGGATTTCACAGTTTTTTGTAAAGAGGTAGAATTTATTTCATGGGTGCTTTAAATATATAGATATAATTTAATTATTTACAAGGAGGCCTCATTTCACAAAGATTGAAGCTATAATAATGTTAAAAGAATATTCAAAATAGGATAGGTATAGGAAAACTAAAGTCTTCGATTTTTTTTTTTTTTTGAGAGTTTTGGCCAGAGCCGTTAATAGATTAGTCAATGAATATTTGTTGATTAGTCTCCCCCCTTTTTAAAATTAAACACCTTCCTCTTGGATATATATTTTCTTTTGTTAAAAATTTCAACGATATGCTGTGATAGGAATGAAACCGGTTAACATTATCTGTGGTATATATTTTGATTTTCTTTTCTTTTTTTAATCTTATATTCCTTACATTTCCAGTATAGTCTCTCTGCTCTCCTTAATGCTTAGTGCTAATTGGGGTTTGATAAATCATAAGGAATCTTTACTAGAAATATGCCTGTTTCTTTATTGTATATTGAGAAAAGATTAGTGTACTTTCTCCTGGAAACTATTGTTTGGGCCTCAATCTTAACTTTTCTGTATAATGTTAATGAGCAGTAAAATGACTAAAGAGTATATAGAAGAAAAGACAAAAAAAGACAAAGGCTGTCATGCTTAGTCACCTCTTGATCTCAATGCTCTCCTTTTACCCTATACCCAGATAAACATTGAACAAAGCACACACAATGGAAGGTGAGCCTTTAGGAAATGAGTTCACTATCCTTAGTTTTATTGGCACTCTGAAATAAAGTTGCATTTCTTACTCAAAACAAACAAAAAAGACAAAGGGCATGCATTATTACAATCTGAGTCATCAATCCCTCCATCAGAGGAAGTTGTTCTTTCAAAATTAGAATTCAATGGAAAAATTAATTACTTGTTGCCACTTAGCCATATTTTAATATACCATCCATTTGATACATATGAATAATCTGAATACAACTGATCAGGAAATACCGGTGTGTCTCTTACCTTCTAATATAAGGCATGCTCCTCAATATTTTCTCATACCTCAACTCTTAAATTTCTATCAAATTCAGTCCCCAAAACAGTACACTACATGTCAAAATGTTTTTAAAAAGGAAAAACTAAGGCTCAGTTAAACTTTTCCAAGATCCTTATGCTTCTTAATAGGTATAAAATGATTATTTTCTGGATATAGTACTGGTGGAAAGAGAGAGATAGAAAAGTGTTTGTTTTCAGGTTGCATTTTCAAAATACATCCAATGAATATTTTAAAAACTTATTTTTTAGGCGCTTGATTCTAAAACAGCAAAAGCAATTTCAGCACAATATAGAGGGGAACCCTACAGTACATCTTATCCTGCCTTTCTTGTTTAAGTCATGTCGGGATGGGAGCAAACCCTATCCTGCCCCTGGGTCCTAGGAGGAACATGTTGGGGAGACTGTGTTAGGCTGAGAGTAGGTAGTTATGAGGCAGGTAGTTATGAGGACACAGACGTAAACTAAGCGGTAATGGGGTCAGTGGGATGAAGAAACCAAATGACTAAAGCTGGCAGAGGATAAAGATTTGGAGGTGTGGGTGGGATGAAACCTTATCGATGGTGGGAGGCTGGCAGCAGATAGAGAAGGTATAGGATAAACTCAGGAAAGGTATAAGCAGGTTCAGGATGTAAAAAATAGCCTATGACTATGAGGCTGCCTTGGAGATCCGTTTTCTTAGAGGAGGCAAAATGTGAAGGGAAGATGATGGACTTCTGCATAGAGTAGGGGATGAAAGAAAAAACGGTAGAGAGAAAGGACATATTAGACAGTGTGTGATAAAGAAAGGGAAGAATGGGAGGAGAAGGGGGGATTCGGGCTCTCCTTGGCTGGAAGCTGCCTGACCAGTTCATGTCCCTGCCCCCTTTCTACCACTGAGTTCATATGGTGAAATCTAGTTGGAATGAACCTTTGAGACAGCTTTGAAGGAAAAAAGAAATCCCAGATGGGTCAGCCAGAGGGTGTGAATGTTTAAGGGAGGCCAGTCAGCTATAGAGATGGGGGAGGAAGGGTAGAGCTGACTGGAGAGTGGAGATTTATGGACATGGTGTATTTCATGAGGCTCAGGTCTTTTTTAGCACTAAGATTGGCATGACCTCCTTCACCTGTTGCTTCCTTGAATCATGGCCCAGAGACAGTGGATGGTAGTCCAACTGCTAGGCCATCCCTTAAGGAACCTGTTGCCTGGGAGTCAGGAAAGTTTGTTGTTGGGCTCCGAGACAGCAAGGTGCAAGCTGGAATAAGATGAAAAGAGACTATGCCAAAATAAATATAGGCTGATTCACTGTACTATAGTGTAAGTTATTGCTAGATGCTAGAAGAGTAGGCTAGAACAGAATAGCAGATGAAAAACTTGAACCTTTATCTTGACTCCACTTTAAACCTTCTAAATTCTGAGGAGCTTAGCAATTCCTCTTCTGAATCTAAATCTACCTGACACTGGATTTGTGACCTTGGATAATTAAATCAATCTCTCTGAGCCTCTGTTTTCTCTGTAAATCAGGACTAACATAATCTACCTCACAAGACTGTTGTGAAAATTAAACAAAAACTTACAAAAGTACAAAGTGTGGTGCACACATGATATGGTACCATGGCCTATCTTTAGTAGGTGAGGACTAGAACTATTTTTAAATGTAAAAGGTCAACTTTATATGTTGCCATATAGGTAACCCAATGCAACTGGAGCTTACATCAACAGGCCTGGGAGAAAGCTTACAGAGTGTGCCTTTGAAATCCTGATACCCAGTCTTGGTGATTTATGGGACCTTACTAACTTGCATATGTGATGGCCCACTGAGTTTGTTTACTTTAGTTTTAGCTTGGTTACCTAGCACTCTATGATAGAATATTTTTATTTATACTCTTACTGACACGTCATTATGATTTCTTTGAAAGAATATGTACGAAGGCAGACATACAAAAGACTTTTATTAGAGCTGTGAGGGTCTCATGTAGATCTTCATTTCATTATGTCTAAAAATTGACCCATTGCTTAGGCTTTGCTGTTCCCTCACCCTGCATGACCTTCAAGGTCCCTTCAAATGATTTTTCTGATTCTATAAAATACCGAAATTGTGATTAACAAGGGTGTGAAATATTAATCAGTATCAAGATACTTGATGTCTTTTCCTGGGGAGAGTAGAAACAAGAACCAAAAATAGACCCTTTAATCACTGCACAGATAAAAAGTGACAACCCAGCCGAGAAACGGGGGAATGGATAAAATGACCCTGAACCTAGTTCCGGCCCCATTATGTGGTCTTAGTCATAAGTCTGACACTAGCAGTGGCCAGCAAGAGAAGAAATTCCCTAGCTGTATAGTCCTTATAAGGATTGAAAATGAGTCAGAGTAAGTAGGTGATCTCTTTCCATTTTCCACTTGCTATAAACCACTTTGCAGAGAAATCAAACGTCAGTCTGTTTAATAAAAGTTTTTTTAAAAATTTTATTCCAAAAGCCCTTAGTAGTGACAGAGATTTGTGAGATCAACCTGTTCACCTCCTTTGTTTCACAGGTTAGGTAACAAGGCATGGAAAGTTAAGGTGACTCCCCCAAAATGAGCAGTTGTGTTACTTTTGTCAAGGTTTCTATCTTGGGGTATATACAAACTTTTCTTTATTGACATCTCACTTTAGAATGACATTTTTAGTTTGATAGGTCTTTATTATTTGTATTTGATTCTTGGCCATTTTTCTGTAGATCTGATACAATTTGATATGGGAAATAAATCATTAGAAAATTTTTTGTTTAGTGCCTTTTGACTGCAGGTCACCACAATCCAGTCTTTAGGCTTTCACTGAGGGTTTTTTGATTTAGCCTGGTTATTGTAGGACAAGTATCTGCTCCAAAGGTTATTATAGGTGAAATGAGATTTTCATATATGAGGTCTGTCTTCAAATATGTAGATGGGTAGACAGATAGATGATAGATAGTAGATAGAATTGATAGGTGGATAGATGGATGATAGGATAGATAGGATTGATACATAGGTAGATGTAGGTAAGTAGGTAGGTAGTGAGACATACCACCGAAAATACTACTAGCCATATAAGTAAGCCTGTTGTATGTTAGCGAGTGACTGAGTAATGCATGCTGTCCCTGTTGTTGTAGAAGAATTTAGAGTATGTTCAACACAGAGGACCAGAACCATTGTGAAGCATCCCAGAGAAAATGCTACTGAAGTTGGGTCTTGAACATTGAGGATTCATAGGCAAAAAGTGGTATTTTCCAGGGGCTGGATGAGGAATGAGAGGATGGGACACTTATCTGGATTAAGCGTTATTGTATGCTTGTGGAGGAGAAGGGTAGTGAGTATTCCGGAAGAGTGAGTCTCCCTGGAACAGAGGATGTTATAGGACCAGAGGCAGGTGTGAGAAATGTAGATTGGGGCCACACTGCCGACAGCCTTAAATACCAGGCTAAGCCACTTGTTCATTGTTCTATATCCTGAAGAACGTTTGCATTTGTGGAAAATATTATGAGGAAGATAACAACAAAGTGATTTTAGGAGGACAAATCTGGTGGCAGCGTGCAGGATGGGTTACACTTAGTGGAAATTGTAATGAAAGGAAGAAGAATCTGTTGGGAAATAAGGAACAAAAGCGCTAAGGACCTGAAATATGATGGATACGAAAAGGAAGGAATGGATAGGACAAGATTGCACAGAGAAGGGTGACATGCTATACATAAAGCTTGGGGGAACTGCAGCCAGAGAAAGTATGACATTCTAAAATCAAGTAATAGAAAGCTAATAATTGGAAAATCAGGAAGATAAACCAACTGGGGAGGAGGGATTAGACAGTTAATATGACAGTTAAATTTTTAGTCATGAAATTAAGGTGAGGCTACATATCTAAGTAGAAATGCCCTATAGGCCTTCAGTTTTCAGGACAAGATTTCTGGTGGAGGCAGGGTTATACTTACGTATTGCCTGCAGAGTTGATAGCTGAGACCATAAGGCTCATGTATAAATGGGAAAATGATAGTGCTTTTAGAGTTATTATCAGAAACAAATGAGGTAATTCCAGGCGAGTACTCTGCACTCTCCTTGGCACATAGTGGACACTCAATAAACATTAGCTTTTATTATTTGTTACTGCACGTTTTAGGGAACATCAATTTTGTGAATTATTAGAACTGGAGCTCAGGAAGCTACAGAAAAGGCCATCTGCTTGGTGTGTTTTCTTAATACCCCAAATGGAAGTTCATATGTTTTAATTTACATACTTGCTTCCCTAGCTGTTAGGGGTGGATGATGGCCAAAGCTGTAATTGCTCACATTTAGCGACTGTTCACTGTTTGTAAGGCTTTTCATGTTTTGTTTTGTTTTTTACATATATGGCTAATAATCTTAGCTACTCTTCTGTTCATTTCAATTTCTGTAATACAACAGCTGAGCCATATTTTATTTTCATTTGCTTGTGTCCAAACCCAAATTAATTTAAAAAGTATATAAAGAGTTTCTTTTGAAGAATGTTATTAACTCAATGTATTAAAACTATATTCACCCAAAGTAGAATGGACTTACACAACATGGAAGAAATTCAGGAGAGGCAGACTGTTTATGAAAAGTTGTAGTACTCCTGTCTGAGCATATTTATATTTGTTGGGTCACTGCATTCTGAGAAAATTATGCCAGTTTAAAATCTCCAAAAGCATTCTCAACTGGTTCCAATGATTCTGATAGTTTGCAGACAAACCATTGATTGCATAAGGTATTAGGTAGATGTCATTATAGAAATATTAATGCAGCTGTTTTAATCAGATTATTTTTCTTATAACAAGTTTCCATGTTTCCGATCATAATATAGATTATTGAGCTCCTGAAACATACTTCACCTACTGTGCTGCATTACCTATATTCCGATTCTCTCCATACAACCCAGAGACCCTAAGTAACATGCTGCATATTTCAATGCTAATGAGAGTCAGGACCAAGATTTGAACTCACATGAAGCCAACTAGAGAAATCATGCTCTATACTATTGTACACTTCATAATTTTCATACAGTACTACTTTGTTGCAAATGAAAAAGTCTCATTGCACCACTTTAGTTGTGTTTATTATTGTCTTCAATATGCATTTCTAAATATTTAAGTAAGCCGTGTTACTTTAGTAAAAGGAACGTTTTGTTCTTCTTCATGGCTGTGTAATATTCCATTGTGTATTTGTACATTTTCTTTATCCAACCTATCTTCAGTGGGCATCTGGGTTGGTTCCATGTTTTTGCTATTGTGAATAGTGCTGCAGTGAACATACATGCAGCACTTTATGTTCCTCTAGGTATATTCCCAGAAGTGGAATTGCTGGATTGTATGGTAGCCCAATTTTTAGTTCTTTGAGAAAACATCACACTGCTTTCCGCAAAAGTTTAACCAGCTTACTTTCTCACCAATTAGTATAGAAGCGTTCCCTTTTCTCTGCAACTTCACCTACACCTACTGTTCTTTGACATTTTAATGATAGCAGTTCTTACTGATGTGAGGTGGTATCTCATTGTAGTTTTTTTTTTTTTGAGTTGGCGTCTCACTCTGTCGCCCAGACTGGAGTGCAGCGGCCACTCCCGGCCACCGCAGCCTCGACCTGCTGGGCTCCGGCTATCCTTCCGCCTCAGCCTTCCAAGTAGCCAGAATTACAGGCACGCGCTACCATGCCTGGCTGATTTTTTGATTTATTGTAGAGATGAGGTCTCGCCAAGTTGCCTAGGCGGATCTCGAACCCATGGGCTCAGGCAATCCACTCACCTCAACCTCCCAAAGTGCGGG
>CAUYQG010231768.1:0-33373 GCA_963574415.1 Tarsius wallacei | reverse complement strand
TTATTGTAGCGATGAGGTCTCGCCAAGTTGCCCAGGCGGGTCTCGAACCCGCAGGCTCAGGCATTTCACTCACCTCAGCCTCCCAAGGCACGGGATTACAGGCTGAGCCACCGAGCCCAAGGTTGAAACCTCGATAGTATCATCTTGTTTTCAAAGACCCTTCTTTCTAGTAGGGAATCCAGCCATTAATCAAGCAAGCACACACAGACATGTGAGATTATAGCTGCTGAAAGTTCTACAAAGAATAATTATATAGAGACATGAGAGGATAAAATAGGAGGTCCTACTATAATTAGGTGGATGGAGAAAGAGTAAGACATACCGGGAGACCCAAAAAACCCAGGAATTTATTTATTTTTTTAAAAAGTGTGCTGGGCACAGTGACTCAGCCTGTGATCCCAGCACTTTGGGAGGCCAAGGTGAGAGGATTGCCTGAGCCCATGGGTTTGAGACCAGCCTGGGCAACCTGGCAAGACCTCATCTCTACAATAAATAAATACATAATTAGCTGGGCATGGTAGCTTGCTCCTGTAGTTCCAGCGACTTGGAAAGTTGAGGCGGAAGAACTGTCTGAGCCCAGCAAGACGACGCTGGGGTGGCCGTGAGCGTGCCACTGCACTCCAGCCTGGGTGTCAGAGTGAGACTTCAACTCAAAAAAAAAAAAGTGTCTGTATTCTTACGTGTTAAAATTTCAGTCATCTTCAAAGTACTCTCCGTTTGGTGCAAAGCACCTATCAAGACTCGTTTTCCACTGCTCAAAACGGTTTTTGAACTCATCGATTTTGATGCCTTTTAGTGCTTCTGCCATTTTTTGTTTCACCTCTTCTACATCGGCAAAATGTTTCCCTTTGAGGACATTTTTCATCCAGGGAAACAAAGAGAAAAGTCGCTCAAGGCAATATCGGGTGAATAGGGAGGATGGGGCATGGGGATTATGCCATTTGGGGTCAAAAATTGCTGGTCACTCAGTGCAGTGTGGACAAGTGAGCTCGTAAATCACCCGTCATGAAATGGGCAAATGTGTTCAAAGAATCTAAAAAAAATTCACTGGAGCTGAACATAGCCTCTCACAATGCTAACTACTACATTGATGCTAATGGGTTCCTAGAACACTTACCTAGTGGACAAATTCTGTACTATAAGGGGTCTGCCCTCCAAATAATAATTCAGGGGTGCCCCTTGTATGTGCCAGCAGAAAATGACATTTAGCTTGAGATCTTCAGTGAGCTAAAATAGTTATAAGACTGAGACAGCTCCAGTGCCTTGGACTCCTACATAAACCACCAAACCTCAACTCAATGTAAACAATTAAGAGAAAGTTAAGCTTAACCAATCAGTAATTGCTACTGATCTCTAATTAGAGATTTTACCAATCAGAAGAAACAATAAACTAACCTCCAGCGAGGGACTTACTACTTTAGCCAATCAAATATTTCCCTGTCTTGCCTCTGCAAATATCTCCCTCCCACCCCTTGGGGAGAGTACTGAACTGCTAGAGTCTGGGGCTGCCCAACTCTTGAATCACTCAATGCTCAAAGAAACTCGTTGAAATTTTAATGCACCCGAGTTTATCTTTTAACAAGTGAATATGTAGAAGATTTTTAGGCTGGGTTTTTCTTTCATTCTATACATGCAACAACTCTGCCTCTTTCTCTTTGAAAGTAATTATATTAGCCCTTCTATCAATAAGCGTATGAGCACTCTCAGAGTGGCACATACACACATAGCTTCTGGAGAGTGGTGCCATCAAACTATTTAATTTGGAGCTTGCTAACTTTTTGCTAAATCATATGCCGTTGGAAAACAGTTTGCTCTAACAAGGACCCTGTCTGACTTACTCGATCTATGTCTATGGCTTGATGTCCTCACCGAATTCAAGACCAAACTCTTCTCCATGCTCTCTCTGGGCCCACGTTTCCTCCCATGGTCCAGATTCCAGTGGATGGCCGTGCCACCACCACCCCTGCCCCTGCCAGGACATCTTCTGTGAGTCTCCTGAACAGTGACAAGTACGAGGCTTGTTGGTGTCAATGGTCTTCCCCGCCTTGATTTCCAGTCCTCCCAAGCAATCCTCCACACACCTGGATTCATTTTCTAAAATTCACACCCCCCCTCAGTGGCTACTGTGCTTACAATGTACCTACAGCTCCCTCCGAGAAGCGATATAAACCCCCTTGAATGCATGTAGGGTCTCACATGGTCTCCTCTCACCTAATGTCTCATCCTCGTTTGCCTTGACACAGACAAGAGGGGTGAGGGATTAAAGTAGCAGCTCCTGTGTGGAAAAGGAGGTTGACTATGAGTTGCTTTGGGGGCACAACCTTCTGCATTTGGTCACTGGTCCAAGGGAGACACAGAGAAGATGTCCCAGCCAGGCTGATTGGGTGACATCTCCAACACGCTCCAACCCAATACCCTTACACTGAACTTCTATACTGAAATACTAGCCATTTCTCATAGATCATGCCCTTCTGGCCTCTAGGTATCTGTTCATTCTCTTCCCTGGCTTAGATGCCCTTCCAGCTAGTGAACTCCTACTTACCCTTTACAACCCCTCTCAAATCTCCTGCTTTGAAGTCTTGCTCCAGTAACCCCATTTTCCTTTATGCTCCCAAGAATTTCATCAGACCTCCATTTGAGCACCAATCTCATTGTATTATAATTACAGGTGATCTCAACTTGTCCATGGTTTGATGACGATTTTTTAAAGCTTTGTTCACTCAGTAGAAACCTTACTCCAAATACCCTTATGACTACTCTGTTCTTTGCTTTTAATATAGTATTCAAAAGATTACTTGCTATATTCAATGCTTTAATATAAAATAGTCTTTGTGTTTGATTATTTTGCCCAGCTGTAGGCCAATGTAACCGTTCTGAGCACATTTAGGTAGGCTAGGCTGAGCTATAATGTTCAGTATGATTAAACGCATTTTCAGCTTTCTGTATTTTCATCTGATGACTGGTTTAGTGGGACATAACCCCATTGTAAATCAAGGAGCATCTGCACTTTAATGTCTTCTCCACTTAGGGTAAGAGACCCTCAAAAGCAGGGACCTCCCCCAGCCCCCAAACACACGCGCTCCTCTTTGCATCTCTAATGTCTGTCATGAGTTAAGAGCTTTTGGGGTGATCTTTAAATTCATAGATATTCAGACAAACAGCTTTGTCCGTCTTTCTCCCTGCACGTTCCCTCCCTTTCAAGAATTCAAATCAGGTGATCATGGAAGAAATGAGGAACGTTTCTAAAGCTAGAGAGAGTTTGCTGATGAAGTACAGTTCCTTACGCAAGGCAAACAGGATTAACCATTGGATAGTTAATCCTAAAAGATGATTAAAGCAGGAATCATAAAACTGATACACGTATACAGGAAACATTTTGCTTTAACTTAAAAGATATAAACACACACTCTTTCACTGTTATCTTTTAAGAGAAAGGAGTTTGCTTTGAGTAGGTCCGGAGTGGAGTACCACGTGCTCCCATTGCATAAACCACACCCACAGCACATCATCTGCAACTTGGACTTTCATTTTCGTTAAAGAGGAGAACTTGAAGTCATACAGTCTAGAATTTATCAATGGTTTTTATTGTTTTCATATATCTAACTTGACTCCCCCATCTGCCTTTGACAAACCTTCCAGAACTTTCCACCTGTTTTCCCCGCAGCAACCGACTCCTTGTGCCTATAGTCCATCTAAAACTTTCTACATCTGCTTCCTCATGAGAAGACCACCTTAAATGATGGCTAATAAACAACTGTCGTGTGCTTAGAACCTTCCATGGGATGAATGCTGAGTCAGACATGAAGGATTTCAATTTAACTCTCCCAACAACTAAAGTTATTGAGGCAAGCACTATTATCTCCCTCTGAAAAGCGGAAATAGTTCATGTTTTCAAAGCATCTGTGTGAATCAACTGGAGGGAAGGTGTTACTAAAGAGCTTGAAAAGATATAGCCGCTA
The DNA here is from genome assembly GCA_963574415.1 of Tarsius wallacei. Taxonomy (NCBI): domain Eukaryota; kingdom Metazoa; phylum Chordata; class Mammalia; order Primates; family Tarsiidae; genus Tarsius; species Tarsius wallacei. The sequence continues at coordinate 29,414 of CAUYQG010231768.1, read as the reverse complement.
GACCCCACCCTCTAAAACAAGCAACAAGCAAACAAACCAACAAGCAATATTTATGGACTACTTACTATATTCAACGTCTTTGTCTAAATACTTAAATTGGACTAACTCAATTCTCACAATAACTTTACAAGGAGGTACGCACTGTTAATATCACCATTTTTAAGACAAGGAAACTAAGGCACAAGATCAGGGAGTAGGTAGAAGCCTTCAAGTAAACTGGAATTATCAACCCAGAGAGTTTGACTCTCTGGGGCCCATACTCCTAACCAGATTTATCTGAAAATGGATGGATTTGGAAAGGATTAAACAAAATAATGATTACTTTGGTCAAATGCTTGTCATCCAATAGTTACAGGACGAATATCCCTTCTTTTCCATTCTTTTCCTTTCTGCAGGCAACATTTCTCTCTGTGGGAGCTTGGACATTGGGCATTTATCTTATTTTTTTCTCAGTTCCTTCATAATCTTCCTAATATAAAAAATCAAAACACTGTCAGCTTGTGGGGTGTTAAGCACCCAACTTCACCTTGGGAGATGAAAGACCACCAAATCTGTATATAAAATAACCACAAAAAATCAATCTCTTGTGCAGACACAATTTCTCTTGAAAGGTGACACAGTCCTTTAAAAATAGCCATGGGCTCCATTGTGCAAAGACAGTGACAGAGACTGACAGCTTTTAGAGAGGTGTAATGTTTCCAGGCAGCCGGCTAGCACAGCTCACCCAGATAGAGATCAGTCATTTGATCCGGGGGAGAGTGCTAAATGTGAGAGGTTAAGCTGCTATGTTCTTATTACTGATCAAACTTCAACACCATGCCTCAGCCTCCTCAGGTTCCTATAAGGAAATGGTAAATTGCTGAGAGGTTGCAGCCCAGATTGCTTGCTTCACAGGTGCTGTTTATTCCCAGGCATCAGTGAATCCTGCATCCTTCCTGGGTACGCCCAGATGAAGGATTCCAAGGGCTCTCCATGGATGCTGGTAGATTCAAGTTAAGTGCATCCTCTTCTTTCCAAATGAGGAGCAGCAGAGAGAGACACAGAGCCTTGGTGTATACTCTGTCAGACAAGTTCTTTCTACATATCAACATGAGGCAAGAGAGGCTGCTCTGGGATTTGGTGTCCTCTGCACAACTGATTCCTATTCCTCAGGATCCCAAAGATTTTGAAGGCAAATCATGTGATGTGGTCCTTTTTCCCCCTACTTTTAATGGCAGAGATGCCCTGGAATATATTTACTAACCAACTCTCTGGGGATGGAGGAGTCTTGATTTGTAGCTTTTGCCAATTTCCATGGTGTAAATGCTTTGATTGGCTGATTTCTAGCCAACAACATGAAGTCACTGAACTTGGAGTTAGAGAGAGATGGTCACAATCAGCTTCCATAATGTGAGCAACTTCAGCACATGACTGGTTAAGGAGTTGGGTTCCAGAGCCCTCCCTGCTGAGTTGACTGTGATCTTATCTCCAGAGAGGCCAAGCCCTTGCTCCATTCCTCTTTGCAATGGATCTTGCCTTTTCTCTGAGATTTGACAGAAATGCTCACAGTTCTTGCAGGAAAGACAAAACATGCCCTACGTTGATCTTCCACAGGTTGTGCTTACTTGGCCCCCAAACTCCTGTCTGCAAAGTAAAAGAATTCAGTCAAGTTGGTCAATTGCTATTCTATAAAAATGAGAGTTTTTTGTTTTGTTTTGTTTTTTTACCCTGAGCCTGTGGATATCCACATATAATCTCATCTCATGTATCACAACAAAAATGGTGGTGTCATCACCTCCATTTTACAGATGAGGAAACAGGCTCAGAGGAGACATTGGCCACAGCCACATGACTCATGAGCAGTAGAGCCGAGATTTGATCTCATGTTTGTCTTGCTCCAAAGCCATGCTTTTGTCTACTACCATGATCTATCCAATCCCAGGAGAGCATCATCCAAGGACATTTGGGATGCTGCAGATGAGGGACAAGGCCAGGTGAGATGCCTCAGGAGAGTAGAGGCAGGTGGACAATAGAGCATGAGGCAGGAAAGAGGTGAAGGAATTCAACAAGATGGGGTGAGCAATCAACATCTGTGTATATCCTTCTCATGGAAGCTGACCAAAAGCATAGGGACAGGGTAGCTGATGGAGACTGAATCACACCAGACATCTCTTCTATAGATAGCACCCTGTGTCCTGGAGGCAGCCATTCTAGGAGTCGGGAAACTCTTCTTTACATGGATCTGAAAGCCCCCTATCCTCTTCCTCCCACTGCTCTGTGTTCTTTCCTCTGGTCCTCCTTTGAATGTTGCTGCCCATGCCCAATAGCACTCCTCTATGAATAGCAACCCTTCAGATGAGATGGTGATCTAACATCCCATGGTCTTCTCCAAGCTAAGGTCCTTTCACTTCCCAGCTGCTCCACACATGAAACTGTTGGGTGAGCCACCACCATCACAGTTCCCTGCTTCTAGACTCTTTCCTGAATGCCAATGTGTCCTAAGATGCAAGATGACAACAGGGTGCCTGGGATGTTGGTACGGCCCTACTCTGTAGCACTCGTATCAGGAGACATCTGGAGTTGATTTGGGTGTTATTTAATTGCTGTCTGAATTCTCCTCCTTGGATAGATGTGTCCCAAGGACAGGAATGTGGCTGACTCCGCCAGCAGTAACCCACCCCCTGTCATGTCATGGTAGAGCTCATTAAGCATTAGCTTGATGTGATTGAATAGATGATCTGATCAACTTGGACAGCAGTGTATTAGACTATCTTCTCTTCTAGAATAAGCTTCAGCAAGGAAGTGATCTGAAAATACTGGTGTCCCATCAAAGAAACTTTTTGGTCTGCCCTAGGACCTCCTGTGAAGGCACTATGAGCAAACGCCTCCGTGAAAGCTACTGGAACTGACACCACCATCACTTCCTGAGACAGGCAAAGATTGAGCAGTGTGCCCTTTGGGGTACATGGCAACACAATGACCTGGTTTAGGAGAGGAAGTGGTGGCATAAAACAGCCTTCTGATTCTTCATTTCCAGAGTGACCAGGAATGTGCATACAGGATGATGTGTGGAGAGAGGAGGATTGGGAACCTGGGAGTGCGTCACAGTCCCAGAATCATGGTGGCTTTGAATGTGATTGTTCCCTCTCATTGCCAGTTCCTGGGATGCCTGTGAGTCTGAGCACCTGCCTTGATCCTGCCTTATCCAGGCCTCCCTGAGAATGTGCCTTTTGTAAGGAACCTTCACTCTTTTCAACACCCTAAATCAGGCAATCAGAGGTGGTCTGCACTGAAACTCATTACGCACTGACCACCCTGCTGGGAAAAACTCCCTCACATCAGAACAGCCTCTGCACCACCCTCTTGGCATGTCTAGATCTTGGACTCCTCAGAAACAAGTTCTGGAGAGAATGAAGTGGCTGACTCGGATTTCTTTCTTTTTTTTGAGTTGAAGTCTCACTCTGTCGCCTAGGCTGGAGTGCAGTGGCAAGCTCACCATCACCCCAGCGTCGACCTGCCTCAGCCTTCCAAGTAGCTGGAACTACAGGCATGCGTTACCATGCCCAGTTAATTTTTTGATTTATTGTAGAGATGAGGTCTCACCATGTTGCCTAGGCTGGTCGCAAACCCTTGGGCTCAGGCAATTCTCTTGCCTCAGCCTCCCAAAGTGCTGTTATTAGAGGCTTGAGCCATGGTGCCTGGCCCCAACTCAGATTTTATCATTGGTGAGGCATTCTTGTTTCATGACAAATCCAGCATGCTTAAAAGGTAGTGCACATCATCAGCACAGCCGTGGCATTCCATGCCTTTCTGCATGTCAGGCATCTATACAGCCTTCACCTACACTCTCCTTTAATCCTCATCAAAAGGTTTAGTGGCGTGTCCATGTTTCAGCCGAGATGGATTCAATATTGCATTCTCACACCCTGCTACCCTACCCACCCTGCCTCAAGAGTTGTCAGTCCGGGTTGGGCTCTCTGGAGTTGGGTAGGATCGCGTAGCCCTGCTGAGCAGCTTTCTCCCAAATGAACGTCATCAAATTTAAAAATAATCACTGCTTGGGGATCAGCAAGCAGGGGAGGTCAAGGGTTGAACTATCTGCCCCATTCTCATCCCTTGAAGGTCAGAAGGATGCTCCTGGGAACACGGGTTGATCCTAGCTGTCGCCACCTTGCAGCCTGCTGGGGTTGGGGAGCTCTCTGCTGGCACCCCAGGCAGTCATGTAGGATCTGCCTTCTCTGGGACCCCGGTTCTCGTCATGTTGCCAGTATTTGAAAAGCAGTTAGTTTAGCTGTTGGTGGGAAAGACCCTTGGCCCTGGGCCCCTTCCCCGGCAGGCAGGAGCTGTGATATGTGGCAGCTGTGCCTGGGGATGGCCGCCTGGAGTTCCTCCCACATCCCCGTGAGGTGCTGCTGGTGGCAACATGACTCTGGCCACAAGTGGGCCACTAGAGCACCCTCACGTGGTGTCCAAGAGTGATGCTGGCTGTTCTGCTGGCAGCCCCAGCCCGGAACAGGTTGGCCACCAAGGAACTGGCCCCCACCAGGGCCAGCAGAGCTCATGTACAGGGCAGACATCCCTGCTTCTGTTTATGGAATCGGTGGGATTTCCTATGTCAGACTACGGTGGAGAGGAGAATGAGGACTTTCATATCTGGGAAGGGGACTGGCCCATAATTCACTCACCCAGCTTCTGATCCCAGAAAGTCACCTAGCCCTGGCTAACTGCTGGGGACTCGGTGGGGAGGAAAATAGACCCAGCCCTGACCCTCATAGAGCTCAGAGGCAGACACTGTCATTAATAAGGAAATCACTCCCGTGATCCAGTGAACTTTCCCAGACACCAAAGTCAGTGAAGGATTGAGTCAGCAGTGTTGACACATCCATCTTCCTGTTCCTACAAGGGACACAGTGCCCAGGAGACTTTCAGGGGCCCACAAAAATATTTTGGTTCTGATTTATTTTAAAATGGAAAGAGAAAAAATGAATATAATAATAATGCTTAGATAGATCATAATTAACCTAGCCTGGACTACATTTTCCTTTGTACCAACTGTCAAATATAATCTTTAAGACTTGTTTTTTTTTTGAGTTGGAGTCTCACTCTGTTGCCCAGGGTGGAGTGCAGTGGCATGCTCACGGACACCACAGTCTTGACCTGCTGGGTTCCAGCAATCCTTCTGCCTCAGTCTTCCAAGTAGCTAGAACTACAGGTGCACACTACCACTCCTGGCTAATTTTTGATTTATTGTAGAGAAGAGATCTCGCCAAGTTGCCCGGGCTGGTCTCGAATCCACGGGCTCAGGCAATCCACTCGCCTCAACCTCCCAAAGCGCTGGGATTACAGGCTGAGCCACTGAGCCTGACCTCTTAAGACTTTTGAAGGGAGAAAGAGACCCATAAATGCAGGAGTTCCTGGGGCCCGAAAACACCATAATGAGTCCTTGAACTCAGGAGCTGTGAGGATGCTTATGAGGGTGGACTGGTTTGGTACTGAGGTTCAGGAAGGCATCCCTGCAGACATAATAATCAAACTGAGAGCTGATGGAATGAAGAACAGGAGCTATCATCAGGAGGAGGGACATGTTTTGGTCAGCAGGAAGAGCACCTGCAAAAGTCCTGGGGGTGAGTGATGAAAGTAGGAACTGGACAAGGCAGAGAGAGAAGAGGGTGCTCAGAGACCTTGGGGTGTGGATCTGCAGGAAATAGAACCCCGGGCTGCAGAAATGTGAGTCACAAGGTTGAGGATGTGGAGGTAGAGAGGAAGACAGAGAGAGGGGCACCAGCATGCTTGCTTTTAGGCTGCAATGAAGCCAGGTGACCAGACCGGCTGCATCAAGACATCTGAGATGATCATGTGACCAGAGCATCTCCTGCTTGTTAGTTAAAACTGAGAGTTTGCAAAAAGAACCAGGTTTTTGGAGAGCCATGTCATGTGTATAATGGGGCATTGCACATGTGTATGTGTGAGTATATGTGTGTGTTTGTGCACATGTGTATGAGTGGTGTGTGCATGCATACATTTGTGTGAGTGTGCATGTGCTTGCATGCATGAGTGTGTGGGTGAGTGTGCATGTTTGTGCGTGTGTGTGAGTGTGCACATGCATGAGTGTGTGCATTTGTGTACATGTGTATGAGTGTGTGTGAATGCATGCATTTGTGAGCATACATGTATGGGTGTAGGTGTTTGTATGCATGTGTGAGGGCGTGGGTGAGTGTGCATGTGGGTGCATGTATGTTACTGTGTACGTGTGTATGTTCACATGTATGAGAGTGCATGAATGCATGCATTTGTGAGTGTGAGTATGCATGTGTGTATATGTGTGAGTGTGTGGGGGTGTGTGTGGATGCATGTGTGAGTGTGTGCATGTGTTTACGTATATGTGTTTGAGATTGTGTGAATGCATGCATTTGTGCATGTGCATGTATGTGTGTAGGTGTTTGCATGCATGCATGAAGGTGTGGGTGAGTGTGCATGTGGTTGCATGTGTGTGCATGTGTGTGTTTGTGTACACGTGTATGAGAGTGTGTGAATAAAGGCATTTGTGAGCATGAGTGTGCACGTGTGTGTGTATGCATGTGTATGTGTGTGTGCATGTGTGTGTGCATGTGTTTGTGTATACATGCTTGAGAGTGTGAATGCATGCCTTTGTGAGTGTGCATGTATGTGTGTAGGTGTTTGCATGCATGCGTGAAGGTGTGGGTGAGTGTGTATGTGGTTGTGTGTGTGTGTGCATGTGTTTGTGTACATGGCATGAGAGTGTGTGAATAAAGGCATTTGTGAGCATGAGTGTGCACGTGTGTGTGAGTGTGTATGCATGTGTATGCGTGAGTGTGTGGGTGAGTGTGCATGTGGGTGCATGTGTGTGTGTGTGTTCATGTTTATGTATGTGCACACATGGGAAGATGGAGCTCTCGGGAGAAGAGAAAGGAGAGGGGCATGGAGAATTCTCTAGAAATACTAGCTGTGGAAAGGAGATTAAGAAGCTATTTTCTGGCTGCTCGGGGTCCTATTTGGAGCTCGTGTAAGTTCAATTCTGAAAGAGCCTCATCTTCCCTTGGGAATATTGACAGCAGTATTAGGTGCTCTAGCCTCAGGGCCCCACTGCACGCCAGTCCCCCCATGCTGCCTGCAATCACGTTGCTGGTAGAAACCCAGAGAGCCCACACAGTTCTAGGTCTCAGGGAGTTTTTCTTTGCTATCACATTTCCAACATCTCGGTATTAGAAACAACTTCCGTTTAGACCAAGATGAGTCCTACTGTGTGCTTATCTCATATACCTGTTGAAACCAGAGAGAGAGGACTTAGTCCACAGAGGAAGAGACTGAGGCTCAGGGGGTCAGACAGCATGACAAACTTTTGTCCTCCAACCCAAGCCCAGGCCCCTCCCCTTATTGCCCCGTCTCGGTGTGGGGAGGGGATCCCACAGCTACCAGGAGACCTTCGAGCCCCCTCTCTTTCACTGCTATTGGACTCCCCCGGGCCCTGCTTTTCCCTCTCTGGGGAAGCCCAGCCCACAGCCTGAGCTGTGCTGTAGCTGGGGTGCCCCCACTTCCTTTGTGCTGTGAATTCAACTCTGTCCACCAACTTCAGCCAGAGATCCGATTCTATTTTAAGAACGTGGGATGCGTTCTCCAGGAGGGAAAGTTGTGAACCACGGGGGAGACAGGTCCAAGCGCTGCCAGTGTGCGCGGGCGTCTTCAGAAGGCTCCTTCCAGAATATACACTCTGGATGAATTGTCCAAAAGTAAAGATTATTTCAGTGCTGTTGAAATGGTGGAGGGGGAAAATGTAATCTTATCAACAAAGCAGAACTCTTTTACATTTGAGCCAACTTGGGTTTTAAAATGTTATGAAACAACTTCTGACTGTTTCCCAAACACTTTTTTTTTCTTTTTTAAAATTTCCCGAGTCTTGCCAGACCTTGGGTTATCTCTCCCACTTTATTTTTTCCTCCCAATATGACACTATCTCTCCGGATTTCTTACTCACATGGTTTGTTTTGTAGGGTGTGTGTGTGGGTGTGTGTGTGTGTGTGTGTTTTCAACAGAAGAATTCAATTCTTGTTACTTTTGTGATAGATCTGTCTTGTCCATGATTCTGGACACTAGGATGGCATGGAACTCCCTCCCACTCAAAGCTGAAAGGACCCTAATGAAATGACGCCCAAGGTAGACTGTTTGTTCTCAAGGATGGTTTTTTTCCTTGCACAATTGGGCATAAAATGGCTTCATGCCATCACCTCTTTCCCTCTCCAGTAGCAGTCCCTTTCTCTCCTGCAACAAGAGGTGAGCTGTTGGTCTCGAGCCCCTGGGCTGAAAGGATCCTCTCAACTGGGCCTCCTCAAATGCTGGGGTTACAGGTGTGAACCACCACACCCTGCCTAAGACGTGAACTGTTGGAATGCTTGCAATCTCTCCCCTTCTCCCAAATCCGGCTTCTGCTCATCTGCCAGCTACACCTTCTCTCTTGCTCTCTCTTGCTCCCTCTCTCTCTCTTGTTTCTCTCTCTCTCTCTCTCTCTCTCTCTCTCACCTTAGTGAGAATGAGAACTCAGCCATTCTCCCCTCCACTGGGAAGTGTCCCTGATTTGCTCCTGCTTCCCCTCCCACCTTGACCAAAAATGCAGTGTCCCGTGTTTGCCTGTCACCCAGCACATGTGACATGAGTATTCCAGGCCCTGAGCTCCTTCCCGCTTCCTCCCACAGCCTCTCCCTGTGTTGCAGCCTCGACCTTCAATTAAAATGGTCTGCTTAGCTATATCTCTCTCCTCTCATCTCTGGCCTTTGTGAAGGCTGTGGCGTGCTGGTAGGCACGGAGGGGTCCCCAGTAAAGTTTGCAGGCCTAGAAAACACTGAAGGCTAAAGGCCGTGGGTGTTCACAAATGATCATTCCCATCTACAAGATACTAAATACGAGAGTTGAGAGTCCATTTTTTCAGGGATCCCAGGAGTTAGGACCATTATCTGAAAGATTTTGGTTTGAATCTGGCTCCGGGCAGGCTGTCTGTATGATCTTGGCCAAGTCCTGTGCCCTCTTGGTGCCTCAGTTGCTCTCTCTAGAAAGGCAGAAGAATGAGAGCCCACCTTTCAGGGCTCTTAGGAGAATGAAACAGCACAGGAACTCAAGCTCCCAGCGGGGTCTGATGCATGGCAGGTGCTACACAAATGACCCTCCCCCTGCCAGTGACTCTCACTCCCAATTCCATCAGTTTGGGGATCCCATTGTACAGTGAGCTTCATGCCTGTGAACGTGTGGGTGGTCGCTACACACAACGCTCCCAGGGTCATAACTGCAGGACTTTGAAAAATTTCTCAATGAGTCTGTATAATTTATAAATTCCATTTAGATTTTCTTGTATGACCCTGGAGTCAAAAAAGCCTCATTTTCTCATTGTGCTTATCTCTCTCCTCTCTCTCTGTCTCTCTCTCTCCCCTTCTCTTTCTTTCTCTCCCTCCCTCTCTCTTTTGCTCTCTCCCCCTCTCTCTCTCTTTTTCTCTCTCCCTCTCTTTTTCTCTCTCTCCCCTTCCTCTCTCTCTCTCTCTTGCTCTCTCCCTCCTTCCATTCTTCCTTTCCTCTCTCTCTCTGTCTCTCCCTCTCTCCCTCCCTCTACCTCTCCCTCACTCTCTCTCGCCTTCTCCCTCTCCCATCTCCCTTCTCCCTCTCCCTCTCCCTGTTCCTCTCCTTCTTTCTCTCTCTCTCAACCCTTGACATTAGTTATAGGGCAAGAATTCCACATTTTGAGTCATAATAATGACATGTTGAATTGATACACCATGTTGTAATCACGACATCTTTGTACTCATCTATTTCAGAGTTCTATAAATAGGGGTGATTTAACCCCCCCACCCCACCCCAGCATTTGACAGTATCTGGAGACATTGTTGGCTGTGACAGCCGGGGCAGGGTGTGCCACAGGCATCTAACTAAACACCCTATAACACACAGGACAGTCCCCCACCACAGAGAATTAAGTAGCTAGCCCCAAATATCTACAGTGCCAAGGCTGAGAAGCCCTACCCTGCTAGAGTGGTTGAAAGCCAGTGCCTGGGTTCCACCTACCTCTATCCTTTATTAGCTGAGTGATCTTGACGTTGGCTATTCAGGTTTTAAAACTGTTTTTAAAAGATGTGATAACATAGCTGCTGAGGTTGTTGTGTCTCAGGGTAATGTGTAACCCACTTCCTAGCACAGCGCTGCATGTTGGCTGTTATTTTAAGTGATTCCTACAACAGCCCTCAGGCTCAGGAGTGCTTAGAAACTGCCCATAGTACTGCATCTGATAAAGGACGGGTCAGTCTTCCTTACTGCCTAGTCTGGGAGACCCAAATACCCTGGAACACCCTTTGTAATTCTAGAAGAGGTAGAGTATGTGACTATTTCTACGAAGTCCTGCAATGACCAAAACAGGTAACAAGAGTCTTTGAATGACGTTATTCTTGCCCGGAGGTTGGCCCTAAATCCTCCCCAAGCTGAAAGGATGACTTAATTCTGAGTTGAGGGTGTGGCTGCCTGAGTCGCTTGGCAGGACATTTTGTGATTCGGTCACTTTCCCAGGTCCCTCAAGCAGGTGCCACCTCCCCTAAGAACCAGCCCAGTGTATCTGGCTGCCCAGAACTCTGGACAGATACTTTCTGGGCAGCTTAGATCCGGAGACAGGAACCAAGGCCAAAGAGAGAGAGAGAGAGAGAGTGCATGTGTGTCATCTCCATGGTGACATTTCCATCACTGGAGAGTGTCCCCATGTGCTTACCTCAGGGTGTAAAAACCGAGTGGCCTGGCATTTTTGGTGCCATTGCACTTTTTTCTTGGAGTAACAAAGTGAAAAAAGGCAGCACCCTCGAAGAAGCCTGAATTTTCCAGCAATGCCAAAAGAGTCAACAAATGTATGCTCAGGCTGCTGTTCCTGGCTTTGGCCTGACACTTGTCACTGGAGACCTGGCATGTCACTTCCTGCCATACCTCACTGGAGCAGGGGACAGACTCTCTGATTACAGAGGCCCCAGAAATGGGTAGCCTTAGAGAATGCTTGCAAAAGAGATTCTGTGAGCCAAGTTTCCCTGGATCCACACGCCACTCTGAGTTCTGGAACTCAGAGCTCTCAGGATTCTGTGCCTCTGAAATTCGTGGACCCCCTGATTATTTTGCACAGAGACGCAGCCTTGGAAACCACAGTGATGTCACTTCCTAGCTCATAATGCCCTGCTGTTAAAAACAAAATCAAACAACAACTTTTCCCCACAAGGCTGGAACAAGGACCCCAAAAGCACAGATAGATGGGAGGGGCACCTTCAGATCTACTGAGGCATTTGGAGGCCTTTCGCATTCAGTAGAGAACAGCCCTTACTCCCTATTGACAATGTCCAGTGTCATACTTCTCTAGGGTTCAGGGTTTCAGGGAAAGGTTGAGCAAAGTCTGTTCCATCGTTTAGCTCTGCAGCTCTGCCTCCCACAGGCAAGACGAGAGGGCTTTCCAAATGCAGAAAGAGAAAGTGGAACCCACAGGGAGTGTAGTCTGTTTGCAAAACAAGGACTCCATTGTGAAGGAGCATTTCAAGTTAGCATGGCACTTGTTGTGACAGCTGATGGAGAGGTGGGAATTCCCTACGCAAGTGGTCTGCATGTCTGTAGGACCCTCGGGTGTAGAAGCTGTGAGTGAAAAAGGAATGCAGGTCAGGCCTTCTCTGATCATCTGGGTGTCCTCCCGAGCTCATGGTGGGTCTCCAAGAGCTTGTGTACACACACACACACACACACTCGTCAGGACAGGCCACCCACTGCAACACACAACTCCAACATTTCAGCAGCTCTGTACATTAACATTGCTTTTTCTTTCTTGCTCACTCAAGGTTAGAATGCCTGGCTGAGTTTGTTTCCCAGCAGGTCCCTGAGAGGGTCCCTTCTGCAGCTAGGGTCTCAGAAGCCTGAGCCTCATCTGTCTTTGGTTCTGCCCTCTGCTGGGCCTGCGGAAGCCTCTCCAAACTGTTATTGGATGGAGAAACAGCAGGAAGGAGCAGTGGGAGGTGTTGGGAGGTCAGCCCGGAAGTGGCACGTATCATCTCGACTCACAGTTCAGTACTCAGGAACTACAAGGCCTATCCCTGACTTGGCATATAATAGGCCTTTAGAAGTGCCGGTGAACCCACTCACCTGTTCATTCATTTAACCTACAAGCATGCTGACTCAGGTGCCTAGAACCCTGAGATGAAAGGGATACAACTCCCGCTTTAATGAACCCTCAACAAAGGGAAGGAGAGGCCACATGTGAACAAATTGTCCCCATACGGGGTGATGAAAAGGAATGGGGTTGGGAAAAGGCTATAAAGGGCCAAGAAAAACCAGAGCAGAAAAGAACATACATAATGTGATTCCATACTGAGGCAGTCCTGGGAGGCTTCTCAGACGAGGTGACCTTTCATTGCGGCTTGAAAGAGGAAAGCAATCAGAGTTCAAAGACAAAGAGTTGTAAAGGATGCTGTATTTGGGGGAACTATGGGTGCAACAGAAAGTGTGTGTGTTTGGAATTATTGGGGTAGGAGGACATGGCGTGCTGAGAGGTATCAAAGGCAGACTGCAAGGGCCTTGTACGATGCATAGGCAAGCAGCTAGATTTTCAACCTAATGAGCACCCATGGAGGATCTTGGATGGGACAGGCATAAAAGGTGTCCGTGGCCTAAGGCAAGAGAGAGCTTTGTTCTCAGCAATCCGCCTCCAGTCCAGCACGGATGGAAGGGTGGCTCTCTGCCTTCCTGCACAGACATCAGCTGTCCTCTGGGTGTGAAGAGGTCTACTCAGAGACAGGTCCTGTGTTCCCGAGCAGACCCAAGTCGGCCTAGTCTCTTAACGGTTGTCAGGTGATCCTTTTCCAAACAGGCAACGGCCTCTTCCATTTTTCCTCATAGACAGTAAAATAGGGAAGGAGTGTCGGGGCTGGGAATAGAAGTAGATAACCCCCCAAACAGTTGATCTGGGGGACCCTGGGGGTCCTCCACCAATCAGGAAGGAGATCAGGACTTCTTCGGAGGATGAAGAGTCTCAGGAACAGAATCAGCGGAGGCCAAGCTCAGATTCCTCCGAGGACCCTGATCTGAGGCACAAGGAGCAGGACAGAGTGTGGGATTCGGGCTCAGTCAGACTCGATTTGAATCCCAGCCCTGCCCCTTTTCCACTGTGTGTCCTTGGGCAAAACAGAGGTCCTCTCTGAGCCTCTGCCTCCTATTCTGTAAACTGGGTTAATAACCTTGCCACTGAAGTTATTCTAAGAATTAAGTGCAAATACCTGGTAACATAGTGAAAGTTCACCGAAGGTTAGGTGTCAGCCTTTACTGAAAAGGCAACAATTACCATGCCTGGGGGGGCAGGGAATGAGGCAACTAAGCTCAGGGTGCTGAGGGAGCGGGGAGAGGCACACCGAAGAGTCTGAGAAATCTACCTCACCAAATCTGGGGCATTGAGGTCCACCAGCTGAGCCACCGGAGCATTCAACTTAACCCCAGTCAGGAGACGGGACCTTGTCATTTAGGCCCATGATGATGGATCAGAATATCTGGCCCGACTCATGCCGGGTCCATTTAAGAATCGCCAGAATGCAACATCAGAATCACCAGCATTGTGGCTGTCATTTGGTGGCGACACCGAATCCATCATCCCTGAGACCCGCCCTAATCATGTAGCCAGGCTTCCGTCTCTCCTTCTTCGGAGTTTGGCCTGGTAGTATAGGGACACTTTGAATTCTTCACAGAGTCATTCTCGCTTACCTTTTTCCCTCTTTTCCCCTTCAGGTTCAACCCCTTTTATCACACTAAAGTGCCAATCAATATTGCGAGATAGATGTTACATCTTAGCTTTTTATAACATTACTTGTCCCAGAAGGGACACTGTATCTTTAAGGAAATGGACCCCGTATCCTGTTTCTGAAGGATTAAAACTCTTTAAAGAGACAGAAGAGGCTGTAAACCCCGATCATATTCTTATTCTCTCTTCATTATCCTGTCCACTATCTATCCCTGCTGAGTAAATCTGGTTGTGTGTTTCTCCAAAGTGGTCATAAGAAGAAATTTATTTACTCCACGTTGCACTGGAGGGGCATTACTGAGCTTCAAGGCTCTCCGAAGTAATAAAGATTTTGCAGTGTGTGCAAAAGGAGCAGAAATTCAGAACTTCTTTCCCCCTCTGAGGTCGTTTGGCCATTCAAAGGGGGAGTCACTTCTCATTTTCTGACAGGGTTTATTTCCGTAAGATTTTCCAATTAGCAGGAAAAGGTCACACTAATGTTGGTGCGGGGTTGGAAAAGAGGATCAAACTATGCAAATAGAGACATCCTTGAAAGGACAATATTTAAAAAAGCGGGATTTTTCCATTTACTAATTTAAAAATTATGTGTGTCTATATATATATATATATACATATATAAACACACACACACACATCTATACATATGGCTACCTATAGATTCATATATGCGCGCGCACACACACACACACACACACACATCCACATCCCCTTCTTCTGTCCGGGGGGAACAAAGGGGAGTACATTTGACCAGTTCTTCTTGCCTGGGGACACAAAGAATCCAAGGTTCCCGAGCCTCACCACTGGGGGAGGTAACAGGGAACTTGAGTACACAAGACAGGAGTTTGGAGGAGACCCTTGAGCTCTTGGCCCAGGACATTCAGGGACAGCAGATGCATGCTGGAACCCGCCTGCCAGTGCCACCTCTCTGGACCTTGATAATGGCCAGACCGTCCCCAGCCCTGCAGAGCTGACTGCCAGCTTATCATTTTAAAACCCAGCTCAGATCTTCCTCTGACACGTCCCCTACTGCTTTTGTTCCCTGCTCAGTGCACACGAAGCACAAGAACTTTTCTCGATAATAGGGAGGGCTGGGAGCCATGTCAGGGAAGATGTACTCCAGCCTTGCTGGGGACAAAAGTCGCAGATGCCCATTAAAACAGATCCAGGGGACAGCTTCGCTTTGGGTTTGGAGCCAGCGCTCCGTGTCAACTGGAACGTGCTGTGCAAATGCTGTGACTGACTGAGATGCCTGACTCGCTGCTGCTCCCACACCGCAGTCCCTGACCCGCTGGGTGAGGCCCTGCGGGTGAGCAGGTTGGAAGGCAGAACCCGGTGTGGAGGGATGTCTGAGCTGTGCACACCCCTTACGCTCACACCTGCAAGCCGCACAACTGTCGGTGCAGTTGTAAAATCAAAAGGGAGGTCCTAGAATTCTTCTTTCACCTGGAAGTTCTGTGATGCTGCGGAGATCAGCAAATGATATCACCTGGTTAGCTTCTCACAATAACAGGAAGTATTTGTGGAGAGCCCCGTGACTGCCCAACCCCCTGCCAGGAGATCGTTCAAGGTCACACAGCTGCAACCAAGCTGAGTCTGGATTTAGATCCAGGTATCTCTGTCTCTCATAACTGCACCCGGTCACACAGGCTGTTGGTCTTACTTGATTCGTGAGCTTAAACAAATAAAGCTGGTATGATGGTTTTGACAGCAGGTTCAATCTTAGCAAATACAGAGAGTGTCATTTGCCAATTCTCCCTGGGACATAAGCAAAATGTGGTATTTGGGTGCTAGAAATCAGAAATGTGCAGATAGATTTCAAAGTGATGCTTCTGTCCAGTACCCATTGTTTTGGTCTCTGTCCATTATAAGCTTACAGTATAACTATCAACATGGGGTCCTAAGACACATAGGTGTAAGGCAACACACGTATTCTCTGGTATTATTTAGATCTGCTGTGATGTTTATTTTTGCCTTGAAGAATATGACAGAAACAGTCCACCTTCCACTTTAAAACCTTTCCTCCATCCTTAAAGCCAAAGACTAATGCCTCAGAAGGCATTATTTGGATTTCAACATGAAAGAGAAAGCTTTTTTATTTTTCCCTGCAATGAAACAAAGACTGGCTCTTTTTTTTTTTCTGTTGCAGAGTTTAATTTCTGTTTTATTGTTTAGCAACAATTCACTGGAGCCAGTTCTTGGCCCTGATTTTACTTAGGACAAATTGAGGTGGGAAAGAAAGTTACAAAAAATGAGTCCTGAGTCCTGCTGAGGCATGGAGGAGGACTTATTTATGTTTCAGACCCCCATCATAACAGAATGAAACTGACCAAATTCAAATTGGCTTTATCTAGAGGAAGTTATTATAGCTATCTAAGGCAAACAAACAAACAAGTAAACAAATAATTTCAGTACCAAAACACAAAGTAACCTAAATGTCCAACAATATGCAACTCATTAGCTAAAGTATAATATATACCTAATGTGGAATACTATGCAGCCATTATAAAGCATGTTAAATAAATCTTTTTAATGCTGTCTTTTTCAGTTTTCAGAATACCAGTTTTTTCTTTTTTGTTGTTGTTAACATGTCAATATTTTCACAAATGCTTATCCCTGTGGATTTTAGGACAAAGATGTTTGGAAAGAGAAGAGTTACATAAAACTGATTTTGACCAAGTGGCAATAGGTGATCAGTGTGAGATGGCAGTACGGTGGTCAAGATTCTGGAAATACATTATATCATAATCATGAAAAATTCAGTAGGTTGGGAAAAATTAGGTACAGGTAAAAATTATAATCATCAGAGTACATTTATTGGGCTCAGGATATAGGAACATCTTGAGCATGACATTTACAATTTAAATGTTAACCAATTAAATCTGAATATTCCTATTTTCATAAATCGAAGTAAACTGGGACACAGAAAAACAAGGTAACATGCCATGAGGTCACATAACAGTAGTGGGGAGTATTGCTTCTTTTTAATTATATTCTTCACAAAAGACTAGATTAATTTTTTTAAAAATATGGTGAAGATTTGCCTCTCCAAATGTGAAAAAAATAGAAGCCTACATTTCAAATCAGTCTTTATTTCCTTAATAACCATTCCTAAACTTAGCAAGAACATCAAAAGCATGTGTTAAAAATACAAAATCCTGAGCTTTAGACTAGACATACCTAACGTAAATAAACAGGGGTGTGAGAGTTCACAGATCAGTGATTCAATAAACTCCCTAGATGACTCTGAGTCACCAACTATGCTCTGGGGACCACTTTGCAATGAAGAATGCCATCTTGGATGCATACTATATAGACAGTTTCCAGCCCCCTCCTCTAGAGCCTTGCGTCAATGGGTCTAGGATGAGATGAGGGAACTTACGTCTTTAACTCAAGTAACCCCATGTCCTGTTTTGATATATGCTACTGTTCAAGCATAATTATTAGCAGCTCAAAATCATCCCAGTTTGAACCATGAGATGTATGTTCAGCTTGAGCCCCAGGAAATTAATATTAACAGGACCGTTTGGGAAGAACAACTCCGAAAAATGCCAACGACTTGGGTCTGATCTCCATTAGTCACTGCTAGCCTTGAGTGAGTTAATTCATCTCATTGGGACCTCGGTTTTCTCACCTGCACAATAGATACAAAGATTCGTAACCCCTAGGCTGTCAAGAGATGTGAATGCACGTTTCATTCCTCCTGAAGAGGATGCTTAAGAGGTGTTTGGCAAACACCAGCTTCCATCTCTAGCAGCGGTCCCCAACCTTGTTGGCATCAGGGACAAAGTTTCATGGAAGACAATTTTTCCATGGACCATGGGAGGGAGAATCATCAGACATTAGCTTCTCATAAGGAGTACACAACCTAGATCCCTCACACATGCAGCTCACAATAGGGTTTGCATTCCTATGAGAATATAGTGCCACAACTGATCTGACAGTAGACAGAGCTCTACTCGCCCGCTGCTCACCTCCTGCTGTGTGGTCTGGTTCCTAACAGGCCATGGCCCAGGGGTTGGGGATCCCTAATCAATAGGGAGCGTCAGGGAATTCCTTGGATCAGCCCTTGGAAGCCTCTTGAAGGTCGTAATCACAGTGCTTGGTTGAATGTGGATACCTCTATGGTAAGTAAGTGACACCCGATCAGGGGCTGGTGAGTAAATTTGTACATTTCAAAGCTTTCAGAGGACACATAAATACAAGTATCAGATTGATTTCACCTAGGAAGTACGGTTTGGCTTTTAACTGTCAGAACCACACCCTGAGGTTGTCTATCAAGGAAAAAAAAATGTGTGCTGGGGAGGTTGGGAGTAGGAAGACCAAGTCAATAAACCATTTAGAAATTTTCAGACCTATTGCTAAAGACAGGCAAATCTGCCATTCTGTTTGTAATAGGAAGAATTTTAATAAATAATCCAAAGAGAGACATAATCCAGATGACATTTTAAAGATTATTGATCAAAAAGTCAGGAGTTTGCTAATATAAATGGTCCTTACCACATAATTTGCATTCACGACACTCACATAAGACATGTCTCTGAGCCAAGGAAAGTATCGATGCAACTGACACAAATAATGATACAGTCCAGGCAATGTTTTCAAGCAAAATGGAAAAAAAAAGTTTCCACTTATGATTGTAGTTGATGCGGTGGTGTGTGTAATTTTTGTCGACTCTACAGAACACCTCAAGGGTTATCTGCACATATGTAGGCTTCAGCAATATGACACAATTTCCCAGTTCCAAATATGCTTTTTCTCTCCCTTCTGAAGATGCCATTCACAACATATATGGTCAAGTCAGAGGCTAATGTAGAAAGTTCTGTTCTAGGCTACGAATCACTCGTGGCATAAAACAAGGATGAGTAGAATTAGAACATGCAAATAAGTTTTGGGGGGGCTGATTAGACCCCACAGGAAGAATTTGTCATAATCTTAGATTTGTGGTACTAGTATACGCATTTCTCTGGTGAGCAATGGGTTGTTACCCAGAGGGACCTGAATGTCTCTTCATTCCGGTACCACATCCACTTACCTCTGACAAGACCTAACTTTTGTGCCTCCAACACAGTTTTCACTGGCTGAGGTGGCTGTACGTCAGGCAGTGTCGGAAGGATGTTTTTCTATAAAAACCTCCTATTACTGACGTCAATGAAAAAATATCTAAAGGACATTTGCATACATTTGCCTTTTTATGCCATCAGTGGTATGGAGGGCAGCTGAATTATAAGAACAAGTACTTTCGATCCCAAGAACCCCAGGAACGCTTAATAGATTTGGATTGTGGGTTTGATTTACTTATCTTTTCTACATTTGGTTTTGGTTTTTACATTTATATTTTGGGTTAATAACAAGACCCACCTCACAGATTTCTAGTAAGTATCAATAGGGTAAGACATTTACACCACACTTATCTCACTGTTACACTCAGTAAATGTTAATTTTGTGATGATGATGATGATGATGATGATCATGATGGTGATGTTGGTGATGATGATGGTGATGATGGCGGCAATCATGATGGTGCTATTGATGAGGATGTTGGTGATGGTGATGATGACAATGATGATGATGGTGATAATGATCACCTGTCCAAGAAATTTAAGTCGATCTTTTTAAATACTTTAGAAACTGATAAGGAAAAAGAGGTTAAGAAAGTCTTGGAGAACTGTTAGAAAGTGGGGAGCTACTCATGCTGCAGCCCTTGCTGGAGACCTTGCTTATGCAGCACTACGAAACATATTCCTGGATAATCAACCCCAAACATAGCCAAAAGCAAGGAGGGCCCTCTTTCTTGGCTAGGGGCATTTGCAGAGCGGGTTCGGAATGGAGAGAAGGTGAGGCAGGCTTGGTGGGACTGAGCATCCAAGTCAGGGAGAGTTGGTTGGGACTGTGGAAGTGCTACCCACTCCCTGGCTGGCTTTGGGCAAGTCCCTGACTTCTCTGACACCCAGTGCCACACCCGCAAAATGAGGCTATATCTCATTTTAATTCCTTCACAGAATTTTGAAGATCGGAGAAATATAGGGAAGTTATTGGTAATCCATGCACAGGCACTCAATAAAAGGCAACCATGAGTTTGGTGGTGGTTGTTCACAGTAGCAGGAGTTTACAGATCACAACACATCCTTCTGGCTATTAAGTCCACAAACTTCATCCCTGTCTGTTCATTCTGTCACATCCAAACAACCGACAAGTTCATCCATCTTCTCTCCAGGATGTCTCAAATCTAACCCCTGATCTACAAGCTACCCATCAGCTCCTGGTGGAAGTGACCATCTCTTGACTATAGTTCTGTCACGGACTACTCACTGGTCTTCCTGTTTCCACCCCTCTCCCCACCTCCCAATCCATTCTCTACACAATTATCAGAGTTACATTTTAAAAACATAAATAAAATCATGGCACTCCTCTACTCAAAACTCTTTAACGATCAAACTAATAACAAGCGCTAATAGCCACAGGTATGTTGGAAAAATACTTAACCACAGGCACTCCGGCAGTAGGGAGAAACCTTGATGCCTCCCCATTTGCTGATTCCCGTGGTGCAAATACTCCACTATGGCTAACTTTAAATCAAGCTACCAAAGCAATGGGAGTTGAGAAGTCATGCACATAGTCAGCTCTCAGGACCTGGCTCCAGCCTGCTCTGGCACCTCACTGAGTATCCACTGAGTTTCCTCTGTACCAGGCATGGGACTCTACGCTTCACAAGCGTGAGCTCAATTAATCCTCGCCACAGCTCTGCAAGAGGCAGGTGCTTTTCTTATCTTCATTGCACAGAGGAGGCAACTGAGGTATAGGCAGTCTGGCTCCGGCACCTGGCCACACTACACTGCCTCTCTTTGTTGTTGTGTTTAAAATAAAAATCCCAACTTGTTATCTTAGTGACAAGGTCTAGGACCTGTCCTTCTGCAAGCCTGTCACGTGCCCACACCTGCCCCCACACTCTGCTCCATCACAACTGGTTCCTCCTAGGACTGTCGCTTTCTTCAATGCTCAGGCCTTCATCTCTTTGATCCTCTGCCTGGAAAGCTGTTCTCCAGCTGTTTACGTAGCTGATTCCTCCTTATCTTGAAGTCCTAGCTTACAAGTCACCATCCCAGAGAGCTGTCCCTGACCACCCATCTCCCTCTGTCTTGCTTTCCTGTTTCTCTCCTTCCCAGCATGCATCACAGCCAGCTAGTGATTTAGTTGTCTGCCTAACTGCTGAGCAGTGGTTCCCAGTGGAGGGCAAGGGGGTGATTTGCTCCCCAGGGGATACCTGGCAATGCCTGGAGACATATTTGGTCTTTACAACTCAAGAGGAGCGTGCTGATATGCTGCTGGCATCTAGGAGGTCAAGGCCAGGAATGCTGCTCAATATCCCACAATGTGCAAGACAGCCTCCACCACAAAAAAATCATCTGATCTCAAATGCCAATAGTGTCAAGGTCGAAACATTTTCTTCTCCCTGCTAGAAGACAAATTTCAGAAAGGTGTGGCTTTGACCGACTTGTTCTTTGCTCAGTTCCCAGCAGCCATCATAGTGCCTAGCACATAATAGGTGCTTTAAAAGTAGGCATTAAACCACCAAATAAGAGATAACAATCCTGTTGATCATCATCACCCTAACAATATAGTGGACTGTCCTTTGAAAGAGCCACACCTAAGTTTTTAAGGCAGGCAGGGGAGGGACTTAGAGGGTGCTGCTCCTCTGTCTTCCCTGCAGAGCACTCTTTTTTGGTCCAAAGACAGGGAAGGAGGGGCAGGCATTTGATCACCTCCTCTTCCATCCCTGACCTCCCGGAGCAGCCGTCCACTAAGTGTTGCACTTGGCTAGAGTTCCCCGTAGTAATTTGGTTAATTGGATGAACAGGCACTTTAGTGACACAGACTGGATTTCCACGCCGCAGTCCATCAAAACTAATCAGTTGGCCGTGTTCCATTTCTCAGCAACTGACAGCTTCGCCAGGACGGTGAGTAAATGGTAACTTTTTAAATGGAAGAACTTGCTAAATAACAGCAGTTAGAACTTGGCAGGATGCTTTTAGAGGGGAGGGGGAGACAAGAAATCCGGTGTTGGCTTTGTTTTCCCTCAAAGAGATAATCTTGTTAAGGGACTGGTTGATTAAAAGTTTCTTCCAAAGTAATTATCTTGAAATTGTACTTTGTTTCTTTTGCATCAAAAGTAAACGCCAAAAGCTGGTGTGTTCTCCCTTTCTGTGGTGCATATGAAACACTTGTTATTCTTTATATAGTATATACCTATATTAAAATAATTAGGATAGCACTAGCAGCTATAACAAACAAATCTTAAAATTTAAGTGGCTTAACACAAACTCATGATATCTCACTCCCCTAAGAGTCTAGTTAGGAGTTCCTGGTTGAGGGTGGTTCTCTTCCATGCAGTGATTCAGGGACCCAGGTTCTTTTCACCTGTGGTTCCATTATCCCCTCGAGCCTCAATGGCATCCATTCCTGGCCAGCAGAAGGGGGCGGAGGACATGGAGATAGCACATTTAATTTTTAAGAACATTGACCCAGAAGAGACACACAACACCTCTGTTCACATTCCTTTGGTGAGGACTAGTCATATAGCTGTATCTGGCTGCAAAGGGGTCTGATAAACGTGCCTATTCCTAGAGATAATGCCCTACTGTGGAAGAGAGAGCATGAGCTTTGGTGGACAGCTTCACTGTGCCCATCTTGGCCACAGTGGACATTTCATCTATACTAACGCTATGAGAAATGATGAAGATTTCACTTTTTTCTAAACAAAGAAACTGAGGCTCGGGTGACTTAAGCAACTGAGTTTATGTCTTTGGCAAGAAGCACAGTCAAGACTTGCACGAGTACAGGTTATAAAACCTGTGTCTTCCCTCTCTCCCTCATTTCTCTCTCCTGCCCTTCTCTCCCTCTTTCTTTCTCTCCTCTATCATTTTTTCCCTCATCTTATGCTATCATTTTCTTCCCTTATTTTATTCTAAAACTTGAAAATTTCTGAGACATTAATATCTTCCTTTTGCAACTCATATTTTTTCAACATGATTGTTATTTTTGGCTCAAAAATTTTTCCCACTGGATAATCTTTAACCTAGAAGAGATTTGTCTGAAGCACACTTGATCATTGCTCAAGCATTCATTTTGCTCTCAAAAATATAGGAAACTTTAAAAATGATAGAAAAGAGATGTTTCTGAGAGGCAAATCTGATACTGTCACTCCTTTGTATAATAATACTTGATGTCTCCCTATTGCCTCAAGATAGAGTTTGCATTCTGTGGCTTAGCCTGTAAAGTAGTCTGTGATCTAACCCCTAAATGCCTTTCTGACCTTCACTCAGACTTTAGGCAGTCTCTCGGAAGACCTACAATCCTTCCACACATATCATAGGCCGTCAGTCTGCCTAGCACTTGCTTCCGTAGGCAAATTCCCCATGGCATTCTGTGATACCAAAGCAGGCTCCGCTGAAGACTATGCCGCTAGATTATCACTGTTTATTATCTTGTGTGTTTGCACTCATAAGACTGTGAGCCCCTCAAGGACAGGGGCACATCTTAACTATCTGAGTCTCCCCAGTGCCTGGCACAGAGCTCGTACCCATTCAATCTGAAGTGTGTAAAAGAAGGAATGAAGCTGGGCTTGGTGGCTCAGCCTATAATCCCAGCAATTTGGGAGGCTAAGGCGAGTGGATTGCCTGAGCCCACAGGTTTGAGACCAGGTGGGCAACTTGGCGAGACATCGTCTCTACAATATATCAAAAATTAGCCGGGCGTGGTAGTGTGCGCCTGTAGCTCCAGCTACTTGAAAGTCTGAGGTGGAAGGATTTCCGGCACCCAGCAGGTTGACGCTGGGGTGGCCATGAGTGTGCCACTGCACTCCAGCCTGGGCGACAGAGAGAGACTCCAACCCACACACAAAAAGGAATGAATTGCCACTGAGTTACAAGATATGCATCAGGAGCAAGTGCCTTCCCATCCACTGGAAATTTGAGTTAAGGAAAAGCCATAATTCCACTGGGTTGGAATTTACAGAGTGGAGAAGTTGCCTTGTGTATGCACAGAAGGGTTTGATGGTTTAGAGAGCAAACTCATGTAGGATCTTCTACAATCCTGCACCACACTGAGAAGGAAAGTGTGACATGTGTGTTTGTGTGTATGTGTTACATGTGTGTGTGTTCACCTGCTCCTTACCAGTTTTCACATCTAACAGTCATGTCTCCATCTCTTTAAAGATGGTGGAGAAAAAAGAAAAAGGTGGTGGAGATTGTGTCTGGGTTGGATCGGTGTACTTGTAAGTGGTGTGCTGCCTGTGTTTCATGATTGCAGTTTTTTTCATTGCTGTTTTGAAGATGTTAGTCGGAGTAGAAAGATTGCAAATGAGACCACAGTATACCCTGACTTTGAAACATGGATGAATCCAGAAACCTATGACCCGCTCACTCGTGCTAACAAATCTTTCCAGTGCCATGTGGCGACCAGTCCTCAGCCCCTCATTGCACAACTGCAGGGTTTTGTATGAAGGTTTGCAGGGAGCATGCCAGAGCCTATTTCTAAACAGTCTGATGATTTATTTGATGCCTTTGGATATTTAAGTAGTCTGCAGTATACACCAAGTGTCTGAAATGTTTATTTTTTTCCTTGCTTTAATGTGTGGGACCTCTCACAACGTCTTGTACACCCCAGGCACTCAATAAATATGATTTATGGAAGATGTAAATAAATCCAAACCAAGATTATGTCTGCGTTCATTAATTTGTAGCTCCAGAAGGCAGGCCCCCTCTCCAAACTTGAAAAAGAGAAAAATCCTTACCAAATTACAGAAGAAAAGAAAATGCAAAATGCACGACCCAGGGGCCCAAGTAAAAAGTCATGAAACTCCCTGGAGTAAAATATGAAATGCTCAACTATATTCTCAGCTTTGGTATATATATATACCATATATATATATATACCAAACATGCCAAATATATATATATATATTGTGTGACCTTGGCCAATTTCTTAACATTCAATCTTTCTGTGTTGTCCCTTCTTAACTAAATACTGATTTGGAATGGTTAAATGATATCATAGCACCACTGAACTTCAGAGAAATGAGAAGTAGAAGAAAATAGGATGGCAGAGTTAAAATTGTTGAGGATTCATCATATCCTAAGCAATTTTGCTTAGGATTTCTGTTT
Organism: Tarsius wallacei; assembly: GCA_963574415.1. NCBI lineage: Eukaryota > Metazoa > Chordata > Mammalia > Primates > Tarsiidae > Tarsius > Tarsius wallacei. The sequence continues at coordinate 4,481 of CAUYQG010231768.1, read as the reverse complement.
TCCTCACAACATCCCTCAAGCGGTAATGAAGGTGTCAGGAGCACAGATTCTATAGTCAAGCTACCTGGGTTCAAACTCCAGCTCTGCTTTTGACTGACTATGACCTTGGTCAAGTTGCTTGAACTTTCTGTGCCTCAGTTTACTCATTTGAAAGATGATCATAACAGTCTCCCCTTATGAGTTGGCTGTGAAGCTCAGATAAGTTTGTGTAGGTAAAGCATTTATGTAATGCTACGTACTATGTGATAAGTACTGGGACACGTCACATAGGAGAAAGATTTTCATGAATGTGATTCTCATTTTTAGAGGAGACAACTGAAGCTGAGATTTAAACACCGGGCCTAAGGTCACACTGCTCATGACCTTGGGGAGGGTAAGAGATTTGAGCCTAGTTCCTCAGCTCCAAAGACCTAGCTCCTGCCCACCTCTAACAATCGTGTCTCGACATCTTTAAGGATAGTGGAGACTGTGATGGAGTTGGGTTAGTGTAATTGCAAATGGTGGGCTGTCTGTGTTTCATGGTTGCATTTTTTTTAATTGCTCATTTGAAGAAGATGTTAATCTGAGTAGGAGATTGGGAAGGAGGCCACAGTATCCCATGACTTCATAACATGGATGAATCCAGGGACCTATGATCCATTCGTTTGTGTTAACAAATATATCTGGTGCCATGCAATGACCAGAGACCCGTGGGGGTCTCTGCAACCAGGATCGCTCCATTCCACACTCTTGGAAAATGGGCTCTGGACCAAGCTTTCAGGAAATTGTTTATTTCCAAACATGACCAGAGTTCTGGTCATCTCTGGCTCTTCCCTGGCAGTGCCAGCATCACCAGGCTGTCCCTCGGCCCCTGCCTCTTGCTCCCTCTGAACAAAAAGGAAAATAAAACTCAAGAGAAAGAAGAACATCACTAAGCAGAGGTGGAGCCAACAGCAAAGACTCACTGATGTTCGTGGGCTGTGCCTTCCTGATCAGCCCCTGCCCCTGCAACGAACTCCTGGCTGTTGGATTTGCCCTTTATGGAAACTTACTACTGATCTTTCCTCCCTGCCTGGGACACATCACTCCTTCCCTTCCCCTGGGGGCTCCCACCTGCCTCCTGCTGTGTCCCATGGACCTTCCATGGCTGACCCCAGACTTGCCTCTGGCACTTCCAGCTGGACTGGGGCACGCCCCTTCCCACCCCACGTCATTTCCTTGGGCCGCAGCAGGAGGGGGTCCTCCCTGCCCTCCCCAGTCCCTCTGAGGCTTAACTGAATTAAATACAAATATAAATTCCAAATGCACATTTTAGCTTGATTTAGCTCTTCTCAGAAGCAGCAGCCAGCTTAACGAGCTCTCTGAAGGCTGTCTGGTCACGGCACCAGGAGGTGAGCACTGTTGAAGACCTGAATAGGAGGTGCATAAAAAAATGACTTGGGGAGACATCCTTCTTTAAAATCACTCCTTCTCAAACAGCCCCCCCAAATGAGCATTTCTTCCTAATTCTCCATATATTCTCCCATTATGCCTTTTATGGATGTGTAACCAGAATACGTAAAGAGCATTAATCCAGAGTGTTCAGCTTAACCAGGCCCAGCTTCGTGGGGTGGGATCTGCCTAGTCACGCAGGCCTGGATGTCTCATGCAATAGATTAGACAGCTTACTCTCTGTTGAACGCTCTGCTGTTGCTGTCCTGAAAATCTTGATATATTTTTAACAACAGACTTCTCATTTTCAACTTGCATTGGGTCTCGTAAATTAACCAGTTGGTCCTAAGATCAAACAGTCACTCCATGTGTCTACACCCATATTACCCATATGACTGCCTCCTTGAGGTAGAACGTTTCCGGCCTCAGGAGAACTCCCTTGGGCCTCATCTCAGTCAGTGCCCCCTAGAGGAGGCCGCTGGTCTGACTTCCGTCACCCTCACTGCCCTTGAACTGTGTGCACATGGGGTCCCACAGTGTGTATTTCTTTGCTTCTAGCTCCTTCTGCGGGGCAGGGTCCAGACGCTTCCACCGTGCTGTCACGTGTCTGCAGCCCTTCCTCTGCTGTTGCTCTGCAGTTGTTCCTTGCACACAACACTCTAGCTTGCTTTTCTGTTTGCCATTGATGGGCACTTGGGTTGTCTTCTGTTCTCAGCTTTACGAATGAAGCTGCAACACACATTCGTGTATGTGTCTTGTGGTGAACACACGTGCTTACTTCTCTTGGGCGTGGGCTGTGTCTGATGTGAGACTCACATTCAGCGTGAGTCCTATCTGTGCTTGTTTCGTGTGAACAAGGGATATGTCCTTTAGACAGTGAGCTCTCTGATGGGAAAGCATGCCCCTCCTGGAGCTCGTAGACAGGTTTCCGGATATGGCGCTGTCACCAGGTCCCGGTGAGATGTTGGGACACAGCATTAGATGATTCCTTATTCTTGTCTCTATACATTAGGATTTCTATTCCTTAAATGTAACAGGACATTAAGTTTTGGCAAGGTTTTCTGCATTCTTTCCTACCTGGCAAAATCTGTGGAAACCAATGACATAAATGGCTAATCCTGTGAGCATGTCCTATGGGCACTTTCTCAGGGCCAGTGACAGGGCCTGTTGTGTTGTTTTGACCTGTTCTCAAGTTTTCTTTGGTCTACTACTCTGACTTTTACAGACTTGGCCTCATCAGAGTCCCCTTAGTCTCTTGACTGCTTAACTGACAGTCAGAAAGTGTGCGCCCCGCTTTATAAACAAGTACATACCAGACCAGTTTTGGTGGTTCATACTTATAATCCCAGTACTTTGGGAGGCTGAGATGGGAGGTTTGCTTGAGGCCAGGAGTTACAGACCAGCCTGGGGAACATACCAATGCCTCATTTCTACAAAGAAACTTAAAAAATTACCCAGATGTGGTGATGTTCCTGTAATCCCAGCTACTTGGGAGACTGAGGCTGAAGGATCCCTTGAGCCCAGGAGTTCGAGTCCAGCCTGGGCAACATGGCGAGACCCCCATGTCTTAAACACACACACACACACATACACACACACAAATGAAAAACAAAACAAGTACATATCAGTGTGTTCAGATTAACTAGCCCCTGACACAAGCAAGAGTCTGCGATCATGTAGGGTCAGATCAGCAAAGCAAAACAGGTCCCATCCTAAAGGGACTCATAGCTGAGCCCCAAGTGATGCATCAAAGTTATTCTGGTCCAGGGAGCCAAAGGACAAGGCAGGCCAGAGCCCAGAACCGGTGTCTCCCACTGAGATGAGAAATGAGGTTCCCATCCTTGCACTGACTCTTTTCAGGCTATTCCTGACTCATCTGCCTGCTAGTGAGGAAACACCTGCTGTGGGTCAGGCCATCTGCCAGGGCCCCGGATGCAAGAGCTCAGCTGGTCAGTGAAGAGAAAAAAACACCATGGGCTTTGAAGTCATAGTACCCGGCTCTGAACCCCAGCCTGGAAAACCACGAGGCCGGTCACCTTGGGCAAGTTACTTCCCCTCACCAGGGAGTAAAGAGCAATCAAAAATAGTGTTGGCTTTAGAGACAGACTTGGTTGCCCTTGAAGCCCAACTTGACTGCTTTTCTGATTGCGTAAGCTGGTGATTTTATCAAACTGTGCCTCAGTTTACTGATCTGTAATAGTACAGACCTCATGAAGTTGCTGTGAGAATTCAAGAATCTGTTATACAAACAATGTCTGGCATGGAGGAAATGTTTGATAAATACTAGCCATTAGAATTATTACTGTGGTCTTTTTTTTTTTTTTTTTTTTTTTACTGTCTTACCTAAGGAGGTTATGGTCAGGATTAAATGAGGTAATATGCACAGGTGAATGAATAAATAGCATGTCAGATCTGTGCTGAGTAAATGGTACACACTCAATACATAGTAGCAGAATTGGAACAGGATAATTTTAGTTATTATTTATATTATAGTCTGACAATTTACGCAACAAACATTTATCAGGTACCTAGCATGGGCTACGAACTCCTCTAAGAATAAAACAAAAACAACATTTCTGCTCTCACACAACTATTGTTGTCCTACAGATAGGTAATAAACAAATGAACAAATACATATCTAAAAAGTCAAACAGTGATATTATTTTTTAAAAAATGAAGTTGGGTTAACGATGAAGAGAGGCAGTGTAGGGTGCTGTTGGGATGGGGTGTCAGGGAGGCCTCTGTGTCGAAGATATGCTTAGAGAAGAGAGGTGAGTGAGAGAAGTAGGGAGCCAGGTAGGTAGGCAGAGCATTCTGAGGAAGAGCATTTCCAGGCAAAAGGGATAGGAGTGTGGATCTTCAATGGAGGGAACAAAGCAAGCGTGGCAGGAGGTGGGGACAGAAAGGCAACTAGGGAAGACACTGGAAACTTAGAGGCATGGCAGTCTGAATTTTATTCTGCAAGAGATGAAGAGTCATGCCATGACTTACATATTTCAAGGATATTGACCAGGTGCATGACTCACACCTGCAATCCCAACACTTTGGGAGACTGAGGCTGCAGGGTCTGG
>CAUYQG010231766.1:0-16378 GCA_963574415.1 Tarsius wallacei | reverse complement strand
AAATGAGGTGCCATAAAATTTAGGGCACTGTTTTCTCAGGGATGGAAAATGGGTACAATAGTTGGAGGAGAACAATTTGTGTAGCTCTCCAACTTACGAAGTTCAATCACACTCAATAACATTTGATCTTCCCAAGAGACCTTGAGGTAAGCAGGGGAGGGATACTTAGTCCCATTTTAGAGATGAAGAAACAGGCTCAGAGGTTTGCTCCAAAGTCTCATGGCTTACAGGTGGTGGAACCCAAAGCCCACTGGCTGTCAAGGCATCCAGTCCTGCAGGAGTCCCAATGCCTGGAGATGGGGCTGTTTGAGAGCTAGAGAAGGAAAGACACTTGAAGGGATCCTAAAGCCCTCAAAACAGACTAGTTAGTGCACACACTGTATCAGAAGATGGGCTTTTTATTTTGTCCATTGTTTTCCTCAGTGCTGGTGCCAAAGTGCCTCAGGGCACCTCTCCCCTAGGCTCTTCCTTGCTTCTTGGAGCTTTCTCCCTTGTAGCCACAAGGAAAAGGCAGAGAAGAGCTGAAAGAAGAAAGAGATGAAGTGGGAAAAGCAGTGTTGAACACAACCAGACAGACAGCCCCTCCCCATAACAAGGACTGGTCAAATCAGGAGCGGGAGCCCCATAGGTGACTTTTGACCTGTTTTTGTTTTTGTTTTTTTACCGGATCCAAGGCTGAGAGGCTGCTGGGAATGTCTGTCAAATTATCACCAGCTCTTGGGTTTCTGAGATGCCAAACTTGGTCTTATGCTGGTCAAACAGTTTGCGTAGGGCGTCAATATAGAGTGCGTGGTAATTAGCCACAATCTCCTGGCTCGGATTCTCAATCTTGGGCAGTGGTAGAGGCTCCCCAACTGCCAGGTAGACAGAGAAGGAAAGGGGAAAAGCATCAAGATAGGCCCCAGGTCTCAAGCGCAGGCTCTCCCTACCCTCACCAGTCATCCCAGCCAGCCTCCCTACCGCTGAGCACAGTCAGAGCTGAGATTCAGCCTCAGAGCTGAATCCTGTATTCTAAACTGAGGCTGTCAGCACAAGGGCCCACTCACCAACTGTGGTTACTGGCCGAGTATGGGGCAGAAGGCCCCAGGAATTCTTGGTGAAGCCGCGCCCATAGAAAGCACAAGGGTAGACATGTACTATACTTTGAAACCACTTCTGGAAGCGGTTGACAAAGCCCCCAGGAGTGAAAATGTGCTGATTGTAGAGCTCTGTCTCCCCAAAAGCATAGGAAGGAATTAGAGCCACCCTGCAGAGGAAAAACATGTTCTTTAAAGCCCAGAAAGGTAGGAACGTTGCTGAAAACCAGAAATGCTGACTGTCAGTGGTGCCTAGGTCTGCCTACAGGTTCACCAGAACCCAGCCCAACTGTGTCTAGGTCTGAGCTGAGTGGGGACTCCATGGCCTAGCCCAGCTGCCTGTGGGGGCAAAGCAACAATAAACTAAAGGAAGCAAGCCTAGACCCTCACCCTCCTGTGAACCCCCAGGTCTGAAACACTGGAAGAAAAGACCCAAATGCCATTTCAGTTGGCTTTCGTCACTTTAAGCCACAGGCTGAGCTTGGCTCTCTTTGAGATGGGACTGCAGCCACCCCCTTTTATAGAGTGGCCAGCCCAGATGAGAGGCTGGTGTGAGGGAGAACGGGCTCAGGGCTGGCCCTCTATCCTTTCTTCTTAAGCAGAAATGCCTCCAGGACCTGGCCCCAGCTCTGCTGCAACCCAGAGGTAGCATTCCTCCTCTCTCTTTTTTCCTTTAACTATTTATTTTTAATTGATCAAAATTGTATGTATTTATGATGGCTATAGTTATTAACAATGCCTTGTGTACTTTCTTTTCCCTCTTTAGATGCCACTTCCTCAAAACCCCTTCCTCCTTCCCTGCTGGTCTTTTGGATCCCCTCCCCCAGTCTGGACTGGAGCTGTCCTTACCCATGCTGAAGCGCCATGCGCACGAAGCCAGACCGGTTCTTCAAGACCAGAGTGGAAGAACCTGGCAGGCTGTATCTGCACTCAGCCAGGCCACCAACCACCACAATGAGCATGTTGCCTGTGCCTTTATGGGTCAGCAGAAAGTCCATGGAGGATCGGCTCACAGAGCAGGCCCCTGGTGGGCAGGAAAAGCCAAACGATCATTCACCACTTCCCCAATCCCCTACCTTTCCTCCCTACCACTTCAAAGGAAGGGGAGAGCAAGGACTCACATCAGGCAGGTGAGCCTAGGGTAGCTGTTTAAGACCAGAGGAATTGCAGAGTTGATCTTGCATTCACCCATCCCACTATACCTCTCCCTTGGGGAGCCAATTTTTTCTTTGGCTTTATGTCCTAGGAGCCAACTCACCAGTCGACATTATATATTCTCTGAGGAAAGGTACCCAGAAAAAGGCTCCCAGTGTGAGCATATAAGGGGTGATGCCAGGAAAGATCTTGGAGAAGCCTGAGGTCTCTGTGGAAAAGTGGCCAAAGCATGCATGGGCCATAAGCCCATGAGGGTGGCAGGCAAGGATGTAGTTACGACTGGGGGAGAGGTCATGAGTCTTCAAAAGCTGTGGAGGAAAGTGGAGTCAGAAGCGCTGTAGCCAGGGAAGAGAACTCTTTTGGCCAAGAAAGGATTGCTGGGTCTGGCCATGCAGGTTGGGCAATGTACAACTCTCGATGTGGATGATGCCGTCCACCCCAACCCTGACCCAACTGCTAGCACTGAAGTCAGGGCTGGTCCCAGGGCCTGAGTGGGACCTGGGGCTACTCACTTTGAGAGGAAAGTAATTGCAGTAGTGTCGCCACAGGCACCACTGCCTCACACAGGTAAACCGACGACCACCTGAAAACAGAGGCAATGTAACAGAGCTTTACCCATCCCCACGGTGGGCCTGCCACAGAGTGCTCTCACCCACTGCTATTTCCTGGCCTCTTAAATGACAACCAGGGTGGGCACGTCAGGGCCAATCTAGGACAGGCCTTGCTTCTGCTTCACTAGCTGCCCCTCCCCAAACCCATTCCACTTCTAATCTGGGCCTTTCTAGCATCTTAAAAGGACCCCTCCCATCAGCTTCTCTAGCCCAGGGAAGGATAGGCTGAAGGATAGGAATTGGCCATAGCCTCTCAGGATTATAATAAGAGATGAGGAAAGAGAATGTGGCAACACAGCACCAGCAGGGCCCTTACCTCGCTCAGGGGTCTTCCAGTCAAAAGCCAGCCAGGTGAGAATGAGCACAGTGACAGGCCAGTATGGTGTGAACACCACCAGGTAGAGGTTGACAGTGATAACGATGGTTACTGGAGGAAGTCCAGTCCAGAGTTAATGAATTGTGAACAGTCCCTCACACTTACCCTCCCTCTGGAGTTCTGTCCATCCCAAGGTCACACACACTCTCACCCATACCCACTCAATGCTCTCACTTCCTCATCCTGGCCCACATGCCCGTGTTCCCAGCCCCTGCTCCTGTCTGGCCCTGGGAACCTGATTCAGGTCTAGAAGGTAAAGTGTTTTCTTCCCTAGCTGGGCCTCACAGAGTAAGTCCTCTACTCCCCGGCCCTGCTCCAGCACAACGCTGGGCTCTGCCTACAGTGTGTTCAATGACAGGGAGCCAGTGGTGGGCTACCGGAGGTCAGGAGTCCTGGAACAGTTTTTCTCCAGCTCACATCTTCCTCTCCATATCTTCTCTGTGAGGCATCAGCGAAGGATATATCAGGGAAAGCAAAGACCCACCTTCAGCCAGGTTGGGAGCAAACAAGAGGGCAAATAAGAAGCAAAAGAAATACAGGCTAGAATAGAATAAGACACTGGGCAATGTTATGCTCCAATAAGATATGAACGCTGTAAGTTCGAGTACCCAGGAAAGCTTTACTGGAGATGAGTTATAGGGAGCCAAACTCAGAATTACTAGACTCAGTTTGTGAAACAGCTGTAAATAAGATTATGTGAGAAAGTGGGTCAAAATAAAGATTAGAAAAGACAGAAAACACTTCCAATTGAACATAGCAGATTAAAGTTTTTGTCTTATTGCCCCATGAAAATGATCATTACAATGTTTTTTAATGATATAGATCCACAAAGAATTAGTGAGGTGCCAATAGTGAGAGCAGCAGAATATTTGCATGCAGGAAAGTAGGTGGAGGAGGGGGAAACTGACTTGGAACAATGAACGCTGCAACTCAGTTACCTGCAAAGGGGATGCCCACAAGCAGCAAGCCTGTTTGTACTGGAGAATCTAGAAAAGACTCAGAATTTGAAGGCACCAGGTGTGACAAAAGGCAAAGATGAGGCACAGGGCTACAAAAACTGGAGGATTGGTTGAAAGTTCACCAAGGAATTAGTTAGAACCCCAGGTTTCCTCCCCTCCCTTGCACAACTGGATGATAGAAGGATTGTTCCCTGAAAAATTGAACCAAAGAGACTCTAGACTCAAATACTTACACCAGACACAACTAAGATATTATATGCAGCCAAATTATTAATCAAATATAAAGATGGAATAAAGGCAACTGCAGATATACATGGTCCCAGATCATTTGTCTCCCATGCCCCTTTCTCAGAAAACGACTGGAGAATATACTTCAGCAAAATGTGGGAGGAAAACAAGAAAGAGAAAGGAAAAAAGGGATCCAATGAAGGAGGGCAGTGAGGAGGGCCAGGGCAAGGGAGAGGTGAGCAAGGCACCTGGGTCACAACACTGAAGGAGACACTCTCCGGTCATGCAAGCACTGCCCAACACTTGCACGGCCCTGAGAGTGAGCACCTTCTTAAATTTTGCACACAAGATTCCTCAAGAGCCCTGGAGGTGACTGCTGTACATGAAACAGATTGTAACGGGAAGATGCTGGGCTCCAACACTGTGGTCCTCAAGGAACTAAAAGGTTGAGGGGATTTATAGATCTCTGATGTGTTTGTACATATTGAGAGATTAACATGTCTGCAGAGGGCCAAGGAATGAATTAATCATTAGATTAATTAACCAGAGGGATTTCTAATAAATAACACCAGAAATTTTAAATGGGCAATTATTAACTCCAGGGAAAACAAGAAGTTGCATGAGAAAGAAAATACAGTCTTGGTATGCTAACTAGCTCAATTGTAAATACTATTTCCTGGTCATAGGAAGGCATTTAACCAAAACCTGTACTATAACAGTTTTGGGAGGATGGGGGAAAAGGAAGCTCTTCTGCCTACCCCAAACTACATCTCTGTACACCCCAAAGTCAGAGTGACAGTGTATAGAACCAATTTTTTATCTTCCATATTAGGGAGTCAATAGAAAACATCTAAAAGTGTTACATCAGAAAATAATATTAATATTTAGAAATCTAAGCAGAAAAATTTAGAAATGTGGAAGTAAATACCAGAAGAATAAGAATAGAGCAATTTTAGGCTTTTGTTATGTGCCATATAGAACCATTAACTTATTGAGAAGTAAAGACAGGCGTGGGTCTAGTTCAGAGGAAGCCTCCCAGTTTCCCTTAGGCTCCACACAAACCCAGCAGGGCTGGAGACATCTTGTGAATGTGGCCTTAGGCACAGCACCCTGTGATGAGATGTGTGCCACTCACCATGTGTGTAAGCAAAGATGTCACTGAAACCTCAGTTCCTCATCTGCAAAATGGGGATTAAAGTACCAATATCTGCCCTATTTTCCTCACAGACTTTTTGGGAGGGTCTTCTCTCAAGGTCTTTAGGGTCCAAATGGATACAATTCCACTTTAGAGTGAAGAGCTGAGAAGCCTCCCCGTGTGAGCTAGTGAGGGAAGGGCAAGCGCCGGAGTCCACATCTCCTGCTTCTGGGACCAGGAGCTCTTCTGCCTACCCCCATACTTCATCTCTGTACACCCCAAAGTCAAACTCCAGTTAAGAGTCCTCTGAGTTCGTTTTCTCCCTGGATTCATCCCTCTTTCAGCCACGCTCCTCCTTAACCTTTCTCTGCTCCAACCCCCCCCCCGTCAGCTCAAACTGGGACCTCAACCCTCAATTCCGTTTCCTTTCTGTCACCCACATCTTCTGATCATCAAGTTTTATAAATTCTGCTCCAATTTATTGAATCTCCCCTCATCTTCCCTCTTCTCACCATCCCTATCACAACCGGCCTGGTCCAAAACACCACCATCTCTCATCTGGATTATTACAACAGCCTCCTACCTGGCATCACCACTGCAACTCCTATTTTCCTATGACCAATTTGCTTCACAGAGCTACAGCAATCTCTCAACAACACAAATCTAATGCCATTGCCCTGCATCAAACCCCATCATGGCTCCACATAGACCTCAGGAGAAAGCCCAAACTCCTTCCCATGGTTTACAATGCCCTCACAATCTGTCCCCTGCCTGCTTCTCCACTCTTCTCTTTCTTCCCTCTCTTGTTCATTCACTCATTCATTCATTCATTCATTCAATAAATATGTGTAGAGCCCCAATTCTGTGCTTCTCACATCCCATCCCACTTAACTGCAGGCAGCTCCTTGGATGCATTATGCTCCCTCCATCCTAGCCTTCTCATGTGTTGCCCACTCTCTGCCCTGCCTCTCTTCATACATTTCCTATTTGTCCTTCAAAAGTCAACCCAAACTCAACATAAAAATGGGCAAAGATCACAAATGGGCAGTTAACAGAAAAAGAATAAACAGATGAAGCCAAACACGGTGGCTGACACCTGTAATCCCAGCACATTGGGAGGCGGGGACAAAAGGATTACCTGAGTCCAGTGGGTCAAGGTTACCGTGGCCGTGAGCATGCCACTGCACTCTAGCATGGGCGACAGGGTAAGACTCCAATTCAAAGAAGAAAAAGAAAAGAAAAGATGCTCAGCCTCATCAGTAATTAAGGAAATTCAAAAGATGACTAGGACTCCTTGTCATTTACCTGTCACTTCTGGTTGGTCCATGTGAACTCTCCATTCACTTTCCTCCCCATGCCACGGTAATCCCTGAAGCCACATTTTTCAGCAACACAATTTGGTGGTGCCTCTATTAGCCTGAACATTAGTGTCCAGAATGAGCAGAGACTTCCACCAACCTGTGTTGGACATTTAACATGAGCAAGAAATACATATTTGCTGGGTCAAGCCACTGAGATTTCAGGGTTAATTTGTGACACATCTAGACTATCCTGATTAATACACCCATTTTGCAACTGAGGAAAACAAGACTCAGAGAGGAGAAATGCCTTGCTAAAGTTTACACAGATATTAAATAGTAGAGCTGGAATTTGAACACAAGTGAATTGAGGCAAGGAATGCCCACCCTCCCTATTCACAGGCATGCTCCTGTGCCAGCTCCATGCTTGCAGGGCCTTTCTACATTCTTTACTCCTGGAGAGCTTACAAGGTAATTTAATTCATCCCCCTGACTCCAGCCAGTACTCACCTGAACCACTGGACAGGTGAACATTTTTTTCCAGGCCCCCTCCCACAGCAGCAATTTATTTCACCATCTAGAACACGATGACCAGCATATAAATAACCTTCTGAAAGTGTTTTTGGTATAGCTGTTGGAAGAAATGCATGGATACGTGGTAGGAATCCTCTGGATGAGAGGTTTCCAGAGACTCCTTCTGCCACAGGGCCAACTATCTCTCACTGATGGCTGCTTGAGTCCCTGCGGTCCCAGCTAAGCCCTATCCCTTAACTAGCTTCAGTGGAGCTGTCCCTCGCATTCCCAAAATATGATCTCCACACCTCAGTGTAGACCCAGAAGGGCTCACCATACACATCTGCAGCAAGGCACATGCACACACACCCCTGCATAGGCATACAACCATATGCGTGCACATATGCCCACATGAGCACTCACAGACCCCACAGGTGGGTAAGGCCAGAGGCCAGGGTGACCAACCACACTGGTTTGCCTGGGACAACCCTGGTTCGAGCATTGAACATCTTATAACCCTAGAATCCTTCAGACCCAGGCAAGCCAGAATTCTTGGTCACCTTACCAAAGACTCACCAATAAGAAAGGCACTGAGGGCCCACTGGAAAACAGCAAAGACCTGCATGGCAGTCTTGAGATCCTTCTTAGAGGGCAAGAGCATTATGCCCAGGGTCCTGGTGTCTCAGATAAGTGCTGTCTGGTTGCCCAGCCCTGATTGCTCAGGAACCTGCAATGTTTCCTCTCTTCATGCTTTCTTCCCAAGTCCCTGCCTAGTCTCCACCCCTGCCCCACCCCTCCATGGGATTGCAGGACCACATACCACCTCTGCTTATCCAGTTCATTCCAGCTGCCTACCCACCTGCACTTTTACCCAGTTGGGCATGACCTAAACTGAAATTGTGACACCTCCTTGCACACCTGGATAGAGAAATGTGGATGAAGCCCTGATGTGGGAAGTGAATGGGTGTGGGTGTGTGGCTGAAGAGAGGCCGCTGGGGCCAGTCTGGATGGTGGGGAGTGGTGGGCAGGAAAGACCCCAAGGCTCGGATAGGACACAGGGCCTGCATTTCTGTTTCTGAGGCCCAGCTGTCTATGGCCTTTCAGTGACCATAGAGGGTAGAAGAAAGGAGGCAACAGGCCAGACCTAAAATACTTTGAGCCTTTTGGTCAGTCTGGGAGAACTCTTTACTTACAGTGAAGAGATATCACATGTCTACTTGTGAGCTACAGTAGGTAATGAATACATTTGTTATTGAATGGAAAAGCAAATGTTATTGTATTATTCTGTGTATATAAAAGTTTAGAATAGGCAAAACTATTCTACAGTGAAAAAAAAATCAGAGTAGTGTTTGCCTCTGCTAGGAGATTGACTAGGAAGAGGCACAATGAAACTCTGGAGTAACAGTGATGTTCTCCATCTTGATAAGACTTTGAGTTACACAGATGAAAATCTCATTAGTCAAAGCTCACTGAATGTACACTTAAAATTTGTGCATTTCACTCCATGTACATTTTACCTCAAAGTAAACAAATGAGCTCTTCTTAATGCTGAAGCATTTAGGGATGAAGAGTACTGATGTCTGAGATTTACTCTGAAATGCATGTACAATATATTGATGGATAGATAGAGGGATGTATTGATGGATAGATATGTGATAAATCAAACATAGCAAAATATTATCTGTACAATCTAAGTGGTGGGTGTTCACTGTACAATTCTTTCAACTATTTTGTAGGTTTGAATTTTTTTTTTTAGTTGGAGTCTCACTCTGTTGCCCAAGCTGGAGTGCAGTGGCACACTCACGGCCACCCAGAATCGACTTGCTGGGCACCGGCGATCCTTCCGCCTTCCAAGTAGCGAGAACTACAGGCATGCGCTACCACACCTGGCTAATTTTTTATTTATTGTAGAGACAGGATCTCGCCAAGCTGCCCAGGATGGTCTCAAACAATCCACTCGCCTTGGCCTCCCAAAGTGCTGGGATTACAGAGGTTTGAATAGTTATAGTAGAATTTTGCAAAAAAAGTTCCCTCGAGGTCACAATAAAAAACAAGTTCATATGAAAGGTCAATTTCTTGTTCTTTCAGAAATCTCCAGACTGTTTTCCAGAGAGGTTGTACAAGTTTGCATTCCCACCAGCAGTATAGAAGCGTTCCTTTTTCTCCACATCCTCGCCAGCATCTGTTGTTGTTTGTTTTATTAATGATGGCCATTCTTACAGGGGTTAGGTGGTATCTCAATGGGGTTTTGATTTGCATTTCTCTGATGATGAGTGAGGCTGAGCACTTTTTCATGTGTCTGTTGGCCGCTCTTATATCTTCTTTTGAGAAGTGTCTATTCATGTCTTTTGCCCACTTTTTAAAGTGGCTGTTTGTTTTTTTTTCCCTTCGGTGCATTTGAGTTCCTTGTAGATCCTAGATGGAGGAACTCAAATTATTCTACGAAAAAGATACTTGCACATGTATGTTTGTTGCAGCTCTATTCACAATAGCAAAAACATGGAACCAACCATGTTGCCCATTGAAGCTGGACTGGATCAAAAAAAATGTGGTACATATACACAGTGGAATATTATGCAGCCATAAAAAAGGACAAATATATGGACTTTGCAGCAAATTGAATGGACTTGGAGTCTATCATACTCAGTGATTTATCACAGAAACAAAGAACTGAATTCCATATGTTCTCACTCATAAGGTGACCTTGAACAATTATAATGCTATAAGAAAGTGATTGGCAGTAGTGGAAAACTGTCAGGGGAGAGGGGTGGGACTGGCAGTTGAGGGAAACTGCTGGGAAGGGAGGGGCATACCTCATCAACAAGGGTACCTGCATGATCAATGTTTGTATAACTAACCCTGAATTGTACCCCACATCTTTATAATAAATAAATAAATTTTTTAAAAAAACAAGTTGTAAAAATGTGATTTCTCCATGCATATACATATGTACATGTGGTCTTTGCATGTGAATAAACATGTACAAAAGTGAGTATAAATCTTGTTGTCAACACATATTTATATATTCACATGAGTAGGTGGCATCTCCAAGTGTGTGTCTATGTGCATTGGAGATGTGTAAGTGTGAAAGCATCCAAGTCCAGCCAGGCATGTGCTATAGGTCAAGTATGTGGAATAGTGAAAGGCTGGAAGGGTTTCTCAATGCAACAGTAATTATTGAGGACACAGTATATGTCAGGTATAGTATATGCTAGGCAGCTGGATTATATCAGTGAGAAAAACAAACCCCCAAAAAATCATGCTTTTGTGAAGTTTACATTCTGGTGGAGGAAGACAAATGATAGAAATTAATCGATTGACTAATTATACTGTTTGTTATAAGGTGATAAATACTATGGGGAAAAAACATGTATAAGCAGAGTAAGAAGGATTCAGAATGCTGGATGGTGGGAAGGGGGTGGATAAGGAGAGCAGGCTTTATAATTTTAAAATGTGTGGTCAGGGTAGGCCACACTGAGAAGGAGGAATTTGAGCAAAGCTTGAAGAAGATGAGGAAGAGAGCTGTGTGGCAGTCTAGATTGGGAATGTTCTATGCAAAGGAAACAGTAGGTTCCCCAGCCCCTGAGATAAGGTGTCCCGGGCAGGTCTTCAGGAGCAGCAAGAAGAATTGAGCCAAGTGGAACTGAGTAATTGAGGTGAGAGTGGTAGGGGCCAGACCATGGAGGGCCTTGTAGGCCAAGGTAAGCACTCAGCCTTCTACTATGTCTGAAATGGGAAGCCTTTGTAGTATTTTGAGAAGAGAAGAAATAGGATTGACTTAAGTTGTTAAAGGGCAGAGAAGAAGGAGGAAACCTTTAAGGGACTATGGCAGTAATCCCCTGCAATAGATGACGGTGGCTCAGATCATGTTGGTGGCAGTAAAGATGGTGGGAAGTGGTCAGATTCTCAATGTATGTAACATGTGATGTCTCCTCTGTAGCAGAGGCCCTGCTTGGACCCTCTCCTTTCTGAGGCTCAGATACCTCCAGTGAGAGTCCTGTTGGTGAACGCCCACCGTGGGCCCAAACTGGCCTGGGCACCCTCCTTGCATCCCGTTGATGAACGCCCATCGTGGGTCCACGCTGGCCTGGGCACCTTCCTTGCATCCAGTCTTGTCCCATATAATTTGACAGAAATCTGCAGAGGGTGTTGGGTGCAGCTCCTGTCTCTGACTGGAAAGGTGGTTCTGTGAAGAAGCTAATGCAGAATGAGGCTGAAAAGGGCAGTGGGACCAATCTCCAAGAGTTTGGACCCAAGCACAAGGACCTTGGCCTTAATCCTGTGGACACTGAAGAGGTGAGGTCAGCTTCTGAGCAGGGATGATGATTTGTGCCAAATGCCACAATAGGACAACATTCAGGTTCCAGGTGGTTGTTAGGGCTCAGGGGCCCAGTTTTCCCTGTGACTGACACAAAGGCTAACCCTTTTCTCCTCTCTAACACGTACTTACAGGACCAGCTCCACCTCCACATGGAGTAAGTGGCTCATGATATAAGTCCCCATCGTAGCTCATGGGGACTTAGGCTGGCACAGAAAGGCCTACTGGCCCAGATCTCTCTCCATTATATTAACTTTATTGTTTGGGGGTAAGGGTAGCCTACCCCTTATTAGGATCCAGGATCTTGTTAGGAAAACTTTCTGAGACTGTCACCTATTGGGGGAAAAGCTCCATAATCATTGAACACAGGTAAAAAGCAAGAGACAGAAAAGGCTCTGGTAGACAGGAAAGAGTCTGGCCTGGGGATCCAGTGTGGAGGTCAAAGGGGAGAGGAGCCACAGGTGATGACCAAGATTCTGACTTGGTCTCTGGCTGGACAGAGGAGATCAGGAACATGGAAAGAGGAGCACTTATTGCAGGGTAGGTGGAGCAATTCTGAGCTTATTTTGGGCCACCGTTTGAGAGAGGCCTGTAAGACAAACAGGCCCTGTGATAACTAGTAAGGCCAGTTGGTGGTTTCTTTCTTTTTTTTTTAAGATGTGGGGTACAATTCAGGATTGGGTAGATAAGTGGTCATTGTAAGGTAAATTTGGGGCCTCCCTTGGGTCCCCAGTTTGCCTGGTTTGAGATCAGGTACACTTATTGATGTTGTGTGCCTCCCCCTTCCCCTGGCAGTGTCCTGCTACTGCCAATCCCTTTCTTATAGTATTATGATTAATGTTTAGGGTCTGCTTATGAGTGAGATCATGTAGTACTCAGTTTTTGTTTCTGTGATAGATCACTGAGTAGTATAGACTCTAAATTCATCCAAGATGCTGCAAAGTCCATTATTTTGTCCTTATTGGCTGTGTAATACTCCATCGTGTATATGTACCACATTTTTTTAATCCAGTCTACTTTGTGTGTTCTGCTGACCCTTGGCTTCCAGAGACTTGTTACAGGGGCAACTGTAGCAGGGGCAGTGAGGGGAAGGCTGAGTAGAGGACACTTACCTTACCAGCCCCCTCTTCAAACAAAGCACCATATCACAATCTGTTTACAACAGGAATTCCACAGGAGACTGTATTTGACAAAAGGGTTGAAGTTAGGAGTGGAGCAGAGGAAGAGGAACATTCTGCAAGTTCCTGTGAGGGCCTAGCAGAGGAAGGATCTGCATCTCCCTGTAAAAGAGAAGCTGCCTCAGTCCAGCTGGGGGTGGGCTGTGGGCCAAATGTATGTGACCCCAGAACACTTCCAGGAGCAAGCACCAAGGCAGCAAGTGGAAACTGCAGTGGCCTGCAAAGAGAGGAAGAGCAGCCTGCTGGAGAGGAAGAAGGCCTGGGCTGAGAAGTCACTTCACTCCCTCCACTGAGCCATCCCTGAGAGGAGCCTCCTTCATATCAAGCCTGGCTCTGTGGAATTGTGTTGTCCCTGCCTCTTCATGCATCTGTCCACTGACCCAACTCTTCACCCCTACTACCGCCTTGGTCTGGGAGCCCTCGGGGACAGGAATTGGTTGGTACTGGGTCTTACTGTTCTCATATGCCTAGCCCCTAACACAGGCCACATGGCAGGCACTCACTGGCATTTGTTATAAAAATGCCTGAGTGGATGAAGGCCCAACAAATCTCTGCGGCTTGATTTCTTCACTTGTAAATAGGAGGTAATGAGTAGTCACTCTCAGGCTTGTGAGACTCCAGAGAAGTAACAAATGGCCAATCTGTGAACTGTGAAATGGTGCTCACATGTAGGTTGCCACTGTCACTGTCATTAAGAGAAGGGGTGGGAAAAGTAGAGAGGCGTACTGAAGAGTGAAGGCCCAGACTTAAACTCAACCTGTCCCAGGATGAGACAGTGTTACTGTGGAGAAAGGGTGTCAGAGAATCAAGAGAATAAGACTTGGCAGTGTAAATTGTGAAATACTTTAAAAGCTCTGCTCTCCCGTCCACACAGAGAAGGCCATGTGTCCAGCTGACACATCTGTGTGCACCCCACCATCCTAACACCGAGCAGATTAGTGGTCAAGGTTATTTGTGGGCTTCAAGTTCTCAGTCCTATCCCCCTTCATCATCTCCCCACTCCATCCTCACAAAATCCCTGAAGATTCTGAGGCTCGGAGACTGGCAGAGGTGGAAGGGCTCTCAGAGCTTTCTAATTCCAAGCTACCCATGGGAGGACTCCCCATGGCCTTCACTGAGCTCTCTGCCAGTGAAATACTTCTTCCTGCTCTCAGACCCAAGCTCAAACCCCACTGGTCATATTCTCTAAGCCCCTGGAAACAGACCAAAAAAATGAAGCTAGTCTTTCCTTTACATAGCAGTTTTCACTCCGCCCAAGTAGGATTGCCAGATAAAATACAGGACACCAGTTAAATGTGAATTTCAGATAAATAATGAATAATGTTTTATTCTAAGTATGTCCCATACAATATTTGAGATATACTAAAACATTATTGCCTGGGACAAACATCGCATAGGACATATTTATAGTCAAGCATTATTTGTTGTTCATCTGAAATTCAAATTTAACCTGTACCTTTGTTTGCTAAATTTGCCAACCCAAGGACCAGACCAGGATCATGTGGTCAAAACAGTTGGCACACTTTGGCAGCCAAAGCCAGGCCTTGTCTATCACATTTAGATAGCAAACCCTATTCAGTGGCTCAGGATGTTTGCATGTCATTTCCAAAGTCTCAGCTGCCTCAGGGATCAGATCAGTCTCCATTTCCTGCACTTAATGGTTTACTCAAACCCTTCCAAGAGTCCCCAGTATGCTGGAGAATTTTTCCTGCATGCCTGGTACTCAATCCCATCTCTTGTGAAGGGAAGAGGCCTGCTGGGCAGGACTTTTATATATTCTGGCTCTAGTGCCAGTTTTCCTTTTCTTTCATTTGGCAGGGGGATGGAGGCCTAACTAAGAAACCAAAACAGGAGATGAGTGATGGGGGCAAAAAAGGCCAAGCCTGACCCAGCTAGAAGGTGCCAGAGTGGGCCTCTAATCACTCATAAAATCAGAGGTGGCTGCTCTCCTCTGCCCTGGTGGGAAACATGTACCTTTCCTGTTTCCAAAGGGCTCCTAGGACTTGGGATCCTCACATGCCCATTTCTCCCCAAAGACTCACTCTCACCTCCAACCTCATGCCACTTGGTGACAGTAATGGGTCTCAAACTCCCCGATGTATGCTCATGCAGTCTCTTAGCAAATATGGAAAGGGTACAAGAGAAGCTACTCTGGGCATATAAACCATTGATGAAGAGGAACAGAGGGAGAAAAGGGACTAGGACCCTAGTCAAGAGCAAGATTGTAAACCTCTCTTCCAAATGTCAGCTTCAATTTTGTAGGTAGTTCTGTAGTTATTTGTTTTTTCATCTGTCTTCTCCTACTTGGTTGTCCACTCCTTGAGGTTAGACAGCTCTGTGTATTTTGTTCACTGTTATATCCTCAGTGCCAAGAGCAGTGCCAGGCATATTGTAGGGCTGATAAATGATGGCTGAATGATTGACTGAACAAATGAACAAAACAGTTCAGAGGTAAGATCAGGGTCAGGAACAATTTTGGGGTCAGTACAGAAACCAGGCATGAGCAGAACCGAAAACTCATGTGACCCTAGAGCCTTAAGGGATGGGTGGGAGGATGAGGAAAGAGCAAATCCTCAGCGATCTACTCAAAAGCCTTCAGTGAGATTGACTCCCTGTTGCCCAATCCACTGAACCCCCTTACTGACATTCCAACTCCTACAGTCCGGTGATATAATCCCTCATTAGCAAGTTCTGGGAAGACAGTGCCCAGGAGCTGTGAGCCCAGGACAGGACAGGACAATTTCCTCACATGCCCCATCTTTAGACTCATATAACACTGTGTGCTATTGTGTCTAATTAGGGCGACTTGGATATAATGGCATATGTTTGACAATTTCTCAACAGCCCTTGAGCTCATTGGAAACTTCCCTCTAATGTGGGCTAGAAACCCAGTCCAGACAGATGCTTAGGGATCATTAAACTCTGAGCTAATAAGGATACTGATTACCATGGAAACTGCTATCCCTGGTGGCCTCTGAAGAGGAAGAGCAATGAACATGGTAAAGTGGAAAAGGGTGGGTATGGGGGTACAGAATGGGGAGCAGGAGCTGGAAGGTAGGGACTGGGTGGGGTATGGTACTGCCACGTATTGCTGGCCTTCTTGATGCCAGGCACTGAGCAAAACATTTGACATACATTTGATCATTATAGCTCCCTGGAAGACAGGCATTTATTCTCGTCCCCTTCCACCTCACTGAATGGAAAGGCATAACCATTAACCAACAAAATGGTCTATCACCATTCCCATTGCTTCTTTTTTTTTTTTTTTTTTTGAGTTGGAGTCTCACTCTGTCGCCCAGACTGGAGTGCAGTGGCCGCTCCCGGCCACCCCAGCCTCGACCTGCTGGGCTCCGGTGATCCTTCCGCCTCAGCCTTCCAAGTAGCCAGAACTACAGGCGCGCGCTACCACGCCTGGCTAATTTTTTTGATTTATTGTAGAGATGAGGTTTCGCCTGCCCAGGCGGGTCTCGAACCCGCGGGCTCAGGCAATCCACTCACCTCAGCCTCCCAAGGCGCGGGATTACAGGCTGA